>JAXGGS010388716.1:0-12591 GCA_035585475.1 Armandia brevis
ATATATACAAAAAAGCCATGATCCTAAAATCTTCATAGTTTTATAACCATAAAAAATATCATTTTAAATATGTTTGAAATAACCCCGCAATTAAGTCTTATAGTTTTATCTATTATTTTTATAGTATCTTTGTTGTTTCTGGTTAAGGGAGCTGATTATCTATTGGAGGGGGCGGAGAGAGTAGGAAGATTTTTTAACTTACCAGCCTTTGTAATAGGTGCTTTGATAGTCGGAATAGGTACATCATTGCCGGAGTTAGCATCTTCCGGCTTTGCTGTTGCAAAAGGAGAAACTTCGATAGTTGCATCAAACGTAATCGGTTCGAATATCGCTAATATTTTGCTTGTGGCCGGATTAGCCGCAATAATAGGAAGAGTAATATATACAACCAAAAATTTATTAAAGCTCGAGATACCATTATTAGTTATATCTACGGCATTATTTTTATTTGTTTCTTTTGATGGGATTATAACTTTTTCTGAAGCCTCAGTCATGTTATTTTCTTTTTTTATTTATGTTACTTATCTTTTAAATACAGGTAAGTATCAAAATATTCAGGATAAAGAGGAAGAGGAGGAGGAGAGAAGAATTGAGCTGACAAGCACAAAAGAAGTTGACGAAGTGCCGGAAGAGGTTGTTGATAGTATTGGTTTTAAAGAGGCTGTTCTTTTATCTTCGGGAATAATATTGTTGGCTCTCGGAGCAAACTACTTGATTGATACGGTTTCAGCTGTTTCGGATAAATTTAACATAGCACCATCTACCATTGCCGTATTAGCCATTGCCGTAGGTACATCGTTGCCGGAGATATTGGTTTCTGTGAAAGCAGTCTTAAAAGGGAAGACCGACTTGGCCTTTGGAAATGTTTTTGGGTCTAATGTATTTAACATCTTAATGCTTACGGGTATTCTGGGAATTTTTTCAGAATTGGAAGTTGATGAAAATATGCTGGACATAGGAATACCATTTCTAGCTGTTACTACTATTATTTTTTATGTTTCAGCTATGGCAAAGAGAATATATATTTGAGAAGGTTTAATGTTTTTAGCATTTTATGTGCTATTTGTGCTAAAGGTAATAGGTTTGTAGTTATTTATTATAAAGGCAGATTTTAAGCCATTTTTATTTTTTTGGTATAATAATAAATATGAAACAAAAAATCTATAGATATACAGATATTTTTATTAACTTTTCTATAATTTTATATAAAATTATCAGAAAAAGTATTTTACTTTTTTTTCTATTTGTATTTTCACTTATCTTATTTTCAAATTTAATTATTTTTTCATATTCTCACGAAAAATTTTTTTATAGCACAGATAGTGTGCCGGAAAAAAAGGCAGCATTGGTGTTGGGCACATCAAAGTATGTAAAAGGGAATGAGGGTCTTATAAATCTATTTTATAAAGAGAGGATCGAGTCAGCCAATGAGCTAATTGAATCTGGGAAGGTAGCATTCTTGATTCTTTCTGGCACGAATGATAGTGAGTTTTATAATGAGCCCGAAACAATGAAAAGAGACCTTATGGGCATGGGGGTTCCTGAAAATAAAATTTTTTTAGACTATGCAGGATTTAGAACATTAGATTCTATTTTAAGAACAAAGGAAATTTTTGGCCAGTCAGATATTATAATAATTTCTCAAAAATTTCATCTACAAAGAGCCATTGCCATTGCTTCGTTAAATAAAATTGATGCGGTTGGTTTCGTTTCGTCAGATCCACCTTTTATCTTGGTTTTCAAAACTTATTTTAGGGAAATTTTTTCAAGAATTAAATTTTTAATTGATATCCTGACCGGAACAGATGCTAAATATTATGGAGAAAAAATTGAAATAAAATAATTCCAAAAATTTTGATTTTAAAAAACAAAATTTAGTTTTTTATTTTTAAAATAAAGTTAATGGTTCAGTTTCTATTTTTGGGTTTTCTCAACAAGAAGTATCTAAAATTATCTCCGTTTTTTTTCTAGTGTTTCTATCTTCGTAAAACAATTTGTTGTTTTCGTGAGCATAATCATAAATATCTTTTGTTACCTTCACATCTTGTTCACAGTATTTAATAATTTTTTCAATCTCACCCGAATTTCATCACGCAACCGCTTGTAAACCATTTGCTGATTTTGAAGAACCAAGAGTGTTTGAAGCAATGTTATCTAAGCCTATTTTTTTTCCAATAGACTTTTGAACTTCAGAAAAAATATCCAGGTGGTGTATTTTTGATAAATTCAAATCAGTATATTTTTGCAAAAGGGGAATATCAAAATGGTTTCCGTTAAAAGTAATAAGCATTTCTGAGTTTTGGAAAAAAGGTCACATTTTTTCAAAATCTTCTTGTGTGAAAGAGTAGTATTTATTAGTTTCTGAGTCTCATAGAGAAACAACAGAGATGTCTAAATCTTCTGGTCTGTCAGAGTTAACATCTGCAAAAATATTTCTTGTTTCTATATCAAAAATTATCTTTCTCATATTCTGTAAATTAGTCTTGGGAGTGTAACAGTTCCTTAATTATATTAAAAATCAAAATCATCATCGTTGTTTGGTGAAATATGATTTTCATCCAGTTCGGTGAAGGTTGTTTTTGTAGAGTCAAAATACATATGAATTACTCCTGTGGCTCCATTTCTATGTTTCTCTACGATAAGTTTAGTCTTTTCCTCTCTTGATTTTCCATCATCTTCAGATTTGTCTCTATGGATAAACATAACAACATCGGCATCTTGCTCGATAGAACCTGAGTCTCTCAGATCAGCAAGGCGTGGTTCTGAGTTTTCGCCCCTGTGTTCTATGTTCCTTGAAAGCTGTGAAAGAGCAATTACGGGTACCTCTAATTCTTTTGCAAGTTGTTTAAGCCCCCTAGAAATTTCCGTAACTTCTTGGACAGGAGATGAATTTTTACCAGTGTTTATAGGAGCCATTAGTTGTAAATAATCTACAACAATCACATCTAATCCATGTTTTCTTTTCAGTTTTCTTGCCGCAGATTTCATTTTAAGGACATTGTTGTAAGAATTATCATCAATAAAAATTTTTGCTTCTGACAACCTTGCCATTCCATCTCTAAGTGATGAAAAATCAGCTTCTTCCGATATGTTACCAGTTCTAAGTTTCCACGAATCTACCCTAGACTCTGCAGACAGAAGTCTGTCCGTCAGCTGTTCCTTGCTCATTTCAAGAGAGAAGAAAGCAACAGATTTTTTATGTTCAACAGCGATCTTTCTTGTGAAATCTAATGCCAGAGATGTTTTACCAACAGAAGGTCTTGCTGCTAGAATTATCAGATCAGAGGGTTGGAATCCGTTTAACTTTAAGTCTAGAGATTTGTATCCAGTGGGGACACCTCGTAATTTATCTGATCCGTTTTGTAGTTTTTCGAGTCTTTCAAAAGCAGTTTTTGATGTATCGGAGACATTATGAAACTCAGCTGAAGATAGATTTTGTGCTATAGAAAAAATTTCTTTTTCCGCATTATCAATACTATGTTCAGTTCCAGATTCTTCATCAAATCCAATTTCAGCAATTTTTTCTGATGCGGAAATGAGTTTCCTTTTAATAGATTTATCTAAAACTATTTTTCCATAATATTCTATATTAGTTGCAGATGGAGCGGCCGAGGAAAGTTCTGCAATATATAGTTCTCCTCCTATTGATTCTAAAAGTTTTTTATTTGCAAGATCTGAGGAAAGTGTTAGAAGGTCGATAGGTTCATTTTTATTAGATAAATCTATTATTGATTGAAAAATAATTTTGTGTTTGTCAGAGTAAAATGACTCGGGAGTTATAGTTTCTAAAATTTCATATAAAGAATCAGATTTTATTAGAATTGAACCAATCAAAGCTTTTTCTGCATCTATATTTTGTGGTGGGACTCTAAAATCGGGAGAGGAAAAAGAGCTTTTGGTTAGTCCTTTTTTTGAAAAATTTGTTTTTAAAATCTTTTCATCCATAAAATGATTTTAGCATATTTTTTTTAAAAAAAATTTTAAGTAAAATAAAAAATTTAATAACATTTTGGATAAAAAGTTGAAAAAGAATATTTGACTTTCTTTATCTTTTCTGAAATTTGAGATTTTTGTTGTGTTTGTGTATTTTTTATTAAATATGATATAATTTTTATTATAATTTTTTATATATATAATATTTAATTATAGATTAATAATTTTAAACAAAAAAAAATGTCAGAAAATTTAAATAATAATACATTTGAAACTTCAGAAGTTTCTGAAGCTAATCAGGGCAATCAAGCTAGAGGAGAGGTTAAAAGATTTGAATCTTATGGAGGTTTTTGGAGAAGACTAGCTTCCTATACATTAGATACTTGACCTGTTACTATAGTATGAATAATATTTTATATTTATTCTTTTGTATCTATTGGAGCGGTTGGGTTCGTAAATTTAGAAAATAATTTTATAAACAACCCAGAACTTATTTTTGGAACAGCTGCCGTTATTTATATTGTTGTCTTTGTAGTGTGAATAATAAATATAGGGTTTAATATTTATTTTTACTTCAGGGACGGTCAGTCTCTAGGTTATAGAATTTTAGGCATGAGAATAATCTCAGAAAATACTGGAGAAAAACCAACCACTGGAGAATTGTGAGGAAGGTTTGGAATGAAGTTTTTATTCGGTATTTTAGTGCTTATTCCGGTAGTTAATTTATTTGCGATAATATTTTATTTAGTATGAGCTATAATGCTTGGGGTGGATGAAAGAAAACAAGGTCTTCATGAAAAGCCGGCGAAAACATTAGTAGTTTTAGAGAAAGTTACTAGAAGTTGGGTAGTTTGGATAGTGAATCTGATGACAATAATACTATTTGTTTTAATGTCTGCTGTAGCGTCTATTTTTGTATTCACGGCATTAGATACGATAGGTGGTGATTATATTGGTGAGGATATTTATTATAATCTGGAGGATTACGAAGGTAATGAATATAATGAGAATGATGAAGCTGATGGTTCAGCAGACTATTATAAAGAAGGAACTCTTGGTGAGATCGGGGAAGTTATTACAAATTATAATCTTGAAAATTTTGAGATTAATGGGGTGGACGGTTCAGCAGACTATTATGAAGAAGGAACTCCTAGTGGGAGTGGCGAAGTTATTATAGATTATAATCGTGAAAGTTTTGAGATTGACGGGGATGGGTCGATATAAGATTAAGTTTAAAAAACACATTTTACAGAGTGTGTTTTTTAAATTAAATTTTTTTAAGTAAAAAATTATATTCACAAACATAGCGACTAACCGCCTGATCGTCCGTTTGGTTTATCTTTTTAACTCTGGTTTTGTTATGTTATAATATCTATTAAATGAATTTAAAAATTGCTAGAATAGATCAGAAAATATTTGATGGTGAGTTTGATTCAGTTGTGCTTCCGGGGGGAAGGGGGGAACTTGAAATTTATCCTGGTCATACACCATTATTATCTTCCCTCAGAAAGGGAAAAATAATTTATAAAGTAAATAATAGAAGTGAAGAGATAGAAATAGAGAGGGGTTTTGTGGAAGTTAACAAGAATGAAGTGGTTGTGGTTTTATAAAATTAAGTAATAAAATATGTTTGGAATAGGAAAAAAAAAAGATGATGCTGGTAATATAAAAAAAACTAGTTTTGTAGATAAGATAAAAGGTAAGGCGGTACAGAAAATGTTTGAAAAACAAATGAAAGACGTACCAGAGGATCAGAAAAAAGCTTTGATGGGCATGATGGAAAAAAATCCAGAGTTTTTTGAAACTATTGCTAAGGAGATTGAAGAAGAAACTAAAAAGGGTGCGTCTCAAATGTCTGCGGGAATGAAAGTTATGAGAAAACATCAAGGAAAGATGCAGAAACTAATGATGGAATCTATGGGCGGTAATCCCATGATGAAAAATCAAAATTTAAGATAGTTTTGAGTGAAAAAATCTTTAATTTATTTTTAAAAAAAACAGGCATACCTGTTTTTTTTAAAAATAAATTAAAGATTTTTTCACTCTTTTGCCTCTTGATGTTAAAATAAGGATATGAGTAAATTTCTAACAAATATTTTTTCAAAAATTTCAAAGGAAGAAATTATAAAAAATGGACTGGACTCAAAAATACCCCAAGAAAAAATAGACAAAATTTCTTTTGATATTGCAGAGCTTTTTATTTCAGCATTAATGAGAAACAATCGTGATGAAAAAAACGGGGAGATTTTTTTTAATAATATTTTAGAAGAAAGAAATACAAGGATATTTTCAATAAAAGATTTAAAAAAGATTACAAAGTTTTTATCTAAAAAAAATAATATTGAAAAAGGGGGTGTAGAAAATTTTATCGGAAGATTGTCAGTATTGGTTTGTGATTCGCTACGATGTATTTTTGAAGAGACGAAAATAAATTACGAGATTTTTTATCAAGTTGTAGAAATGGCAGAAAAAAAACAAAAGGAAGAAAGTATAAGTAAAAAAGGGATTCTACTTCATTTAGATCTTAATAGGGGTAATTTTTTAGAAAAAATAATTTGCTTTTTTAAAAAAAGATAATATAATTAAAAAATAAATTCCCCCGAAGGGGTTTTTTAGTAAAAAAATTATGTTTAAATATTTAAAAGAAGTGAACGCCGAGAGTAAGAATATAAAATGACCTACAAAAAAAGTGACTACATATTTCACTGTTGGAGTATTAGTTATTTCTGTTATTTTCGCTCTTTATATAGCAGGATTAGATTTTGTTTTTTCTGAAATTACCAATAGATTTATAATAAAATAATCATGGATAATAACGAAACACAAACAAGACAAGGTTCTGGTGGTGAGAGAAACTGATATGCTATAAATACAAATACAGGATATGAGAATGCTGTTGTAAAAAATTTAAAGCAAAGAATAGAGTCTATGGAAATGGATAATTTTATTTTTGATGTAGTTGTGCCCACTGAAAAAGTCATGAAAGTGAAGCACGGAAAAAAGGTGGAAGAAGAAGTGAGAATGTATCCAGGTTATGTTTTGGTAGACATGATAGTTAACGATCAATCTTGATGAGTTGTTAGAAATACACCGAGGGTTTCTGGATTTTTAGGTACCGGAGTTCACCCTGTTCCAGTTTCTGACAAGGAAATGTTGGCAGTAGTTAATAAGATGAAAGAATCTAAAAAAGAAAAACATTCTGTTGATTTAGAAGTTGGTGATTTTGTTAAAATTATCGATGGGCCATTTAAAGAAACTGAAGGAAAAGTTTTGGGAATAGATGAAATAACAGGGCAATTGAGGGTTGTGATTTCTATGTTTGGAAGAGACACAGAGGTTGAACTAGATTTTGTTCAGGTTAAGGCAATATAACTAATTAGACTTGGGTTTATATTTTACTTTTATTTTCCAAAAAATAATGTATAATATGGAAAAAGTTTAGGAAAGTTTTCTAAACAAAAATGCTTCAAAATTAATAAAAATATTTTATACAATGGCAAAAATAATAAAACAAAAATTAAAATTACAGATTCCTGCTGGTAAAGCAGCGCCTGCACCACCGCTCGGTCCCGCTTTAGGTCAAGCTGGTATTAATATAGGTGAGTTTACAAAACAGTTTAACGATGCGACCGCAGACAAGATTGGAGATATTATTCCTGTTGTGGTTAATGTATATGACGATAGGTCATATGATATTACATACAAAACTCCGCCAGCATCTTCGTTAATCTTGAAAGCTTTAAATATAAAATCTGGTTCAGGAAGACCGAACCTTAAAAAAGTTGGTGTTTTAACTAAAGCTCAGGTTGAAGATATAGCAAAGATTAAGATTGAAGATCTTTCGGCCACCTCGCTCGAAGCAGCCTCAAAAATTATAGAGGGGACTTGTCGTTCAATGGGAGTAGATGTTAAATAATTTTTAGATAAAAGAAAAATTCGCTATTGCGATTTTTTCTTCTTATACTTGTGATACAATTTTTATAAATAATTAAGATGATAGAAGATAAAAAAACTAAGATAGTGGCTACAATAGGTCCGGCTACAAATAATGTTGATTTGTTGGTAAAAATGAGAAAAAAAGGCTTGAACATAGCTAGATTGAATTTTTCTCATGCCGATTACAACTCGGCATTACCCCTTTTAAAAAATATTAGAGAAGCAGAAAAAAAGTCTGGCAAAAATATTTCTGTTCTCCAAGATTTGTCTGGTCCTAAAATTAGAACTGGCGAATTTGAAGGAGGTGAAACTAGTTTAAATAAAAATGACATTGTTGAAATATTTAACAAGAAAGTCGTGGGTAGTCAAAAATCATTTTCTATTGACTATGATAAATTATTTACTGATGTTAAAAAGGGTCACCGGATTTTACTTAATGATGGTAAACAAGAACTAAGCATTTTATCTGTTGGTAAAAAGTCACTCAAGGCTAAAGTTGTTGTTGGGGGATTTGTTAGATCTAGGAGGGGTGTGAATTTGCCAGATTCTAAATTGTCCATATCAGCTTTAACCAAAAAAGATAAAGAAGATATAAAATTTGCAATTGATTTTGATCTAGATTTTGTTTCATTCTCCTTTGTTAAAACTGCAAAAGATGTCAGTGAATTAAGGTCCATTCTTAAAAAATATAATTCGAGAATAATGATTATTTCAAAGATAGAGACACCGCAGGCAATAGAAAATTTTGATGAAATTTTAAAAGAATCGGATGGAATAATGGTCGCTCGTGGAGATTTGGCTGTCGAAGTTGAGGCACATAAGGTCCCAAAAATGCAAAAAGATATAGTCGAAAAGTGTAATATAGCAGGAAAGCCAGTTATAATAGCTACTCAGATGATGGATTCTATGATAAATTCACCGGTGCCAACTAGGGCTGAAGTTTCTGATATATATAATGCTATATCTGATGGTACAGATGCGATTATGCTTTCAGAAGAAACTGCCATGGGTAAGTACCCTCTGGAGACAGTTCAGGCTATGGCAAAAATTGCGGTTGAAGCAGAAGATTCTATTAATTATGATAAGTTTATGGAGAGAGGGCCCGCCTATGGTAATCTTGATAAAATTTCCGTAGATAATGTTATTGCCAGATACGCAGCAAAAACGGCAAAGGATATAGGTGCAAAGATGATTATAGCCCTTACTGAGTCTGGTAGGACTTTTAGAAATATTTCTAGATATAAATCAAGGAAACCTGTTTATGTTTTTTCTTCAAATCAAAAATCGTTAAGGCAGAGTTCTATATCTTTTGGTACAAGATCTGGCGCTTGTGCAGATTTCCAAAAAGTTACTGAGGCGATAGACTTTTCAAGAGAATGGGTTTTGAAGAACAAAATGGCCAAGAGAGGTGACGAAATAGTATTAGTTGCAGGGATGCCTTTTAAAACCATAGGGGGCACAAATACAATAACTGTATTTAAGGTTTAGTCATTTAGCAATGAATTATTTAATAATATTTATTTTAATTATTTTCTCGGCACTTTTTTCTGGTTTAACCATTGGTTTTTTGGGTTTAAATAAGAATGAACTTGAGAGAAAAGCCCGTCTAAAAAATAAAAAGGCTATAAAAATAATTACCATAAGGAGGGATGCTAATTTTTTGTTAGTTGTATTGTTACTCGGAAATGTTTTAATAAACTCCATACTATCGATCTTTCTTGGTAATTTGTTTTCTGGAGTTATCGCAGTTACTGTATCAACATTTTTGATTGTTATTTTTGGTGAAATTTTGCCGCAGGCTATCTTTTACAGGCACGCTCTTTCTATCGGATATTATTTTGTTCCGGTAGTTAAGTTTTTTCAGATAGTCTTTTATCCGATTGCAAAGCCAATATCAAAAATTTTAGATAAATTCTTGGGTGATGAGGAAGACACTATCTGATCTAAAAACGAGATAAAGGAGATTATAAGAAATCATGAAGATTCAGAAGATTCCGAAATAGATAGTGATGAGGAAAATATAATTTTGGGTGCACTTTCTTTTTCTGACAGAAAAGTAAAACAGGTTATGACTCCAAAATCAGTAGTTTTTGGTGTAGAGGAAGATACAATTATTGATAATTCCTTTTTCGCAGATGTTAAAAAGCATGGTTTTTCAAGAATTCCCGTTTTTAGAGAGAGCGAGGACGAAATTGTCGGAGTACTTAATGTAAAATCATTAATAAATCTTGGTGATGGTAAAAAAGTTTATGATATTTATAATAGAAAAAAAATCTTAAATGTTCTGGAAGATGAAAACTTAGATATAGTTTTAAATAATTTTATAAAGAAAAAAACACATATGGCTTGTGTAAAAAATATTCATGGAACTTTTCTAGGTATTATAACTATGGAAGATATTATAGAAGAAATCCTATCGACTGAAATAGTTGATGAAACCGATAACTTTATTAGTTTAAGAAAAGAGTCTATAAAGATGACAAAGTAGTATTTTTTATTTTTTGAGTTTTTTTTTGTGAATAAGTGGAAAAATATCTTTGACTTAAATCTTATTCAAATTATAATAATTAAATAGAAAAATTATATAGAGTTTAAGTTTTATTAGATATAAATCAAACAGGGATTTGTTGTATTATTAAATTTATATTTTCACTTAAAAAATTATGAAAAAATATGTTATTACGGGTTTGGATGGTAAGCAAATTCTAGAGGGCACGTATACGGTCTCTGGTTCTAAAAATTCGGGGTTACCGGCCTTGGCCATGTCTTTATTGTTTAAAAATGAAGTTACTTTAAAAAATATTCCAGAGATAGAGGATATTTTTAAGCTTTCTGAGATTTTAAAAAAAATAGGAGTAAAGGTTGATATTAAGAAAAATACTTTTAAGATAAAATCTGGAAATATCTCTAGCTCAAAAATTGACGAGACTCTTGGTGGAGAGTTGAGAGCATCTTTAATTCTAACAGGACCTATTTTGGCAAGAACCGGCAGAGTTGAGTTTTATTTTCCAGGAGGATGTTCTATAGGTAAACGCCCCATAGATATAACACTTTCAGCATTTGAAAAATTAGGAGCTTCGGTGTCTGGTAAGGGAGATAAAATAATCATAAAAACTAAAGGTAAAAAACTTATAGGTTCAGAAATTGTTATGCCAGTCCAATCAGTAACAGCTACAGAGAATATAATGATGACCTCAGTCTTGGCTAAGGGGAAGACGGTTATAAAAAATGCTGCCATGGAGCCAGAAATAGAGTATTTGGCTCACTACCTAAATTTAGTGGGCGCAGATATTAAGGGTGCTGGAACGCCGGTAATAGAGATCAATGGTAGAGATGGAAAATTAATAGAAAACAATAATCCTCCGTATGTTAATATGGCAGATAGGATAGAAGCCGGTTCGATAGCTATTTTAGCTGCTTTATCCGGAAAGGATATAACAATAAGACATTTTGTAAAAGATCATTTAGAGAATTTTTTACAAATTTTTGATCAAATTGGAATAAAATATGAGTTTACAAAAAAAAATATTTTAAGGATCAAAAAACAAAATAAGAAAAACTTTAAAGGAACAAACATAAAGACGCACGAACATCCAGGTTTTCCAACAGATTTACAGTCACAGATGGGTGTTTTACTAACACAAGCAGAGGGTGGTAGTAAAATTTTTGAAACAATATTTGAATCAAGACTGGATTACTTGAGTAGTTTATCTAAGATGGGGGCTAAGATTGAAAAATGAAATATTTATCAAGCTGAAATTTTTGGTCCCAAAAAGCTTAAAGGAAAAAGGCTTATAGCATTAGATTTAAGGGCGGGGTTTGCTTTCATACTTGCCGGTATTTTAGCAAAGGGTGAGACTGTTATAGACAATTCATATGTTATTAGGCGAGGTTACGAAAATATTTTAGAGAAACTAATAAGTCTGGGTGTTAAGATAGAAGAAAAATAAAAGGTTTTTACTAAAGAAATAAGGGTGTTAACCTGACTTATTATGTAAATTTTGTTTTTCATTTTTTAATGTTAAAATTAATAAATGGAAAAAAAAATAGATAATAAAAGGGGTATTAGTGATATAAAAATATCAGAAAGAAGAGAACATTTTAATAACAAAAAAGAGGTTAGCAAAGAAGCATCCCAAAATGTATCTTCTTATAAAACAAAAAATAAAAAAATTTGACCAAGTATTTTTGTTATTTTTGTAATTATCATTGTTGTATTGACGATTATTTCTTTTGTTTTTCATTCAGCTGAAGTGAGGGTAAAATCTAAGACAGAAAGTATTGCTTTCCTTAATGATGTTTATACAGGTGTATATAATAACGATGGGCCAGCTGATTTGGGAGAAACAAAACAAAAGTCCTTGGGTAAAATTAGGATTACTAATAAAACAAAAAGCACACAGACACTCAGAGAGGACACCAGGTTTCAGGTGGGAGAGGGTGATAATAAAATTGTGTATAAGATTTTTAACAGAGTCACTATAAAACCAGAGGGGGATATTGTCGTGGAGGCTTATTCTGATGGTTTCGGTGAAAAATATAATAGAGGTAAAGAACTAAAAGACTTATTAAAAATTCCTGGATTTAAGGAGGAAAAGATGGAAAAAGAGTATAGCGAAATTTTTGGAAACATAGAGGAGGACTTTAATTTTTCTGATAAGATGAAAAGTAGTGAGGGCGACAACAAGTTGAGCACTTTGGGACTTACGAATTATGAGGTTA
>JAXGGS010388827.1:0-16053 GCA_035585475.1 Armandia brevis
ATTCACATATCAGTCATATGTAATCCTACGGGTCCCTGGTCTGAACCAAATCGAGGGATCCAGGAAGACCACGTTATATAAGGAAATTCGCGTTATTCGGTATCGCGCTATACAGAGGGCCTACTGTTGTTGCCGAGTAAATGTTGATATTGATTTGTGAGCACGTATTCAGGTCGGCGTACACCCAGTCATCCGTGTCTTTAACCTAATGCGTCCCGGCCGTGATGTGGGTAAAGATGATAATCATCCACCGCATCGGGCAATGCCCTGTAACACAGCAATGTCAAGTTGCTCGCACACTTTAAACATCGATCATACATGCATAAGAAAACGTTATCAGCTGAGCTGCAAATCATCTGAGAGACCAGTCAACGTTCAAGAACATATGTCACGCGCGAACAATTTACAAGAGCAGAAAAAAATAGCTACCCTCTGTCTCTTTACGGTTGTCTGACCATTAAGGTCTCAGATGGATAGGTGAAGATAGTCGTGATTCAACCACCCTTGATTCAAGGTGAAAAGCTTTTTATCAAAAGCCCTCGCTTAAAGGGCAGTATTTTTACCTCTAACTTGCCAGACTCAGCCTCCTGGCAACTGTTCTGCTGAAGAGACAAATACGCACTACACCTACGCTCCCGGCCAATGCGCTCTACCCATATCTGACCTCTTCCACTGTGTAAAATAACGTAATAATATTATACAAGCTGTAAAGTTATATACCAGTAGGTGATAATTGAGGTCCAAACCACACTGAGAAGAGCGTGTGTTCCCTGGTCTTTAAGCTTTAAACTTCAGTCACCTTCACCGATTAAAGTTGCTGCATGCGTACGTTCTTTAATCAACCACGATGTGTTAGCTAACACAGCAAGCATCGACGCATCGTGGTCTACATCTTCTGTCAGAGCGCTAAATAAAATGTAAGCACGCTTTTCACGACTTGTGTTATTTTAAAGAGCAGCTCCTTGGCGGCAATATGCTTAGTTATGCGGAGACGCGGTAATTCTAGTCCCGTTTATAGTTGCAGAAATCAGTGATGAAAGCCAAGTAATACCGCGACTGTATGTGTTGCGTGACTGTCGTAATAACCACTCGGGAAACCGCCAGACGTAATTCCGCTGGGCATCTAACCTAGTCTTACATAAAATTATACATATATATATATACTTTACCACACCCGTATTTTGGAGTAGCTAAATGCGGGTTAACTCTATCAGTGAAACAAATTTAATTTCGAATCAGCAAAGTACATGACATTGTGCAGATCAACTGGAATTAAGTCAATTATAACAACATATTTACCCGGTAACCGGTATAACCAGAAATAAATACCGGACAATGAAATATATAATGTTGTAGGATCAAAAACATATACAGCTGGTAGTTCTTTTAAAGGTAATGATAACAAACTTCATATCAAGTAAATGTAATTCTGTTTATAGCGAATACATTTTGATAAATATTCCCTTGCAGTTTAATTAAAAATTACAGGTATATATATGTACATGTATTATGATTTGTGTTATATGTCATAGATCATAGAGCTGCCGCATGCACATACAGCTACAATATGTCCACAGTGCAACAATCATATAAAAAGTATTGAATCAGGTATACGAAGCAGATTAACCAATGGATTAGATGAATTGTTAAATATGTTCTTACCTGTACTTATCAAAATGGTGTCTGCTAGATTTGCTCCTCCTTTCGTCTGCTGAGCCTCTGTGATGTGCACCTGTTCTGATACCTGTTATACCAATTCCCTGCCTCAGCAGCCGCTTAACGCGCTATATGTGTCTACCTGCTGCAGAGGTGCTCCGGCTCACCACCAGAAAAGTCAATATCACAGTTATATATATGATCTGTGGATGCAGCGGTCGCGCCAGCCTCCCTATCCTTGATCGAGCATCTGCAGAATTAAAATGTCAAGTAGGGCGAGCTGTAGACGGCACATCCTCGGGAGTCACGATATCGACTGACCGAGATCGCTCTTGCCACAAATGATACATGGCCAGCACAAACCTCGTGATCAAAGGACGCTTGATGGTCGAGCACAATGGTTATAATTACGGATATTTGGCACGGTCTCCTAACATACATTCATTGCCTTTATACTTATCACTTTTCTTTTTGTTCAACAATATCATTGGCTCATGTTTTTCGCACTATCGATATGACTTACTTCTGCATGCGCATATTAGTGGAAAATATCTGATTCTCTGTCACTTAATGTATTGAACAGAAGTGATTCATATACATGTACTATATTAAAGTTCAAACTGAGTTCACTTCCAATGAGTATTGATTTGTGTGTTTACGTCGTTCCCAATCTTTTAATGTAAAGTTTTCGTGATAATAAAGGTGAAAGGTTCACCACTGACACAGATCTGAACCTCCCGAGTTAATTTAGGTCTTGTGAACTATTAATTATTGCTAATTAATAAGGTATATGATACATTCGCCGCTGAGTCCAGGTAGTCAAGAAATTGATGATACCTGTATATACAGTAGTTACATTGACAATGAGTGTGCACATCGATCCACCTGCGGCTTCCGACAATTGAGTTGATAATCGAATAAATATGTACATGCACATATAACATCAATCAATGTTAAACATCTTCATCAACTGCCAGTTTTATAACTGATGACGCACGTGAGCCTCTCCGATTAAACGGTACTACTTTAATCCAAAATCCAGATACAATAATAATGAACTGTTAATTCTTGGCGATTATGGTATGCGGAAATGAAGTTTATATATGAGCCAAGTGACGCGTGATTGCAATTCCTTTTTTAATAACGATGTAGTGGGCAATGTCACGTGAAATACTCCACGCAGCTACATCAAAGACAGAGACGATACTAATGTTTATGAGTTTTATTACCAGTCTGAACACTAAAAACAAAATGCCTCATATCACAGTAGATAGCTTTAAACTGGTAAGAGCACCCTATACCATTTAAGTCCATTGATACGCAAGTCGGCGAGAAGGATTTAATAGTTGCTGATAATCAATATAAATAAAGCGGACTGGTTAACTACATTTTAGATGCCCATGTATGCACCGTCTTTCATGAAACATCGATAGGAATTTGTAAAACTGAGCAGTTATAAATCAAGTAAATTAGATTGTATGTCACTAATACATGAATGTACAACTGTGTGCATTGAGTAAAAACAAAATATACAACTTGATTCTCAAGTTACCACATTCATCTACATTCATTTACAGGCGATAGGTTCACTGTCAAATAACGTATATAAGCTAACTAACCCGGTCATAACGTCTGATAAAACAAAACAAACCAAACTAACATAGCCCACTCTTAAAATATACTATACATACACACCGTACTTGGAATATTGCGTTTTTCTTATCATGTTACAACTGTACAATACACGAACAAAAATCATGTGCGCGTATGTACAATAACAACCGATTCATAATGAAGAAACTCGATTGCACTGCTGTTGCAAATTATAAAATCAATACCTCGCGCGCGATTAACTCAGTTAGGATATAATATGTTCAGAATCCGTTGAGATACATGGTTGTATAAATTGTGTTATGAACACAATTAGTGAAAGGTGGACACACCTGTACAATTCAAACGCGTGTCGTTAGTTTAATAGAAGGAAGACAATAGCGTGTTAAACATTGTTTCACTGAATTAAGTCCCGCTTGGCCTTATCTAATGCCACTGATAATACATGTTTGTATATTGTAATTGGGTAACGTAAAATGAATTCATGTTGTGAGCATTCAGCAAATTTGACATCGTGTGCGCAGCAGCGTGACGGCATGAATGGACCTGTTACAGGTTCATACCGGTCTGATGACAAATAACATAAATTAAAGTACACAACCATCGCTAGATACAGAAGAGCGTAGAAATATTATTACCACCGAAGATATTTCACTGGTCCACGCCAAAAATCACAACGCCTGATCACTTGATTTCAGAAATAAAAGACAATTCTGCCTCCAGTGATATGTAAGTTAAACTAGATTACACTGAGCTTAATCGGATGCATTAATCTCAAATTAAATGCACGTAAATCATTATTTTGTTAGGTTCACAAGTTAAAATTCCACGCATACAATGTGAAGATACTGCAAGAATAACGCAAACCGGAACTAAAAGCCGTTAAAGTGATGTGCTCCTTGTTTAGAAGATTAGGGTACCTGGTAGATAATTTACGATACATACAGAATTACATTGTTAAGTTATTCGTACAACACATCCGGCAGTAGACTGGCAGATAGCAAATTGTCCAGTTGTAAATGTCTACCCCTTTCATGCACACGTGCGTTTGGCGGAGTTGATGTCACATTATTATTGGAAGAGTTAAGGAAAGGATTCCCAGTCACATCTGGTGGGACGTTGCTATGGCAATGATTCGTTAGCTTGGAAGACTCCGCTGTTCGGTTGGTAGAAGAATTGTCTAGTAAGGACACTTGAGCAGTGTTAGCTGCCTCCCGACCAGCAGTAGGCAGCAAAATGTCCGAGTCGATGTCTACGTCAACAAAAACATCGCCAAACAAGTCTGTCCTGTCGAATAAAACGTTTTCCTCCACGCCGGGTGAAAGACCAGCTTCCCCATCGGGTGTGCAATTCACGTCTGCTACACAAGAAACATTCGTGACGCCATCACTGTGGTCCATCATTGTATCAAGTGGAATCTCCTCAGCATCTAGGAGACGCGTGGACTCGGAAATCTCCCTGCCTGAAGAAGTGGAGGGGAGGTCCACCGATTCGTCAATTGATGCTCTGGCTCTTGCCGCCAGCTTCTGCTGTTTTTTATACTCCTTTTTCTCCTCGTCGTAACAGAATGTGTACTCTAGAGCTTCGTAAATCGCCATGAACATGCACCCGCCACTGATCAGTATAAGTATCTGAAAACAAAAAAGATAAATATATGAACTATTATTGAGTACCCCGGGTACCATTAATCCATTAGACGCCTCCGTTATACTTATCACTATACCTTGGGTAGGTTTAACAAGATCAAAACGGTGATAACACGGTCAAGTAGTTGATAAATTGTCATAATAAACTTGAGCGTTAAGACGCCAAACCAGGTGCATATGTTGCATATGCCCCCGTACATTCTGCTTTCATAACATCATCTTCACACTTGAGATGAAAAGCATGACGATCTACGTACCTTAAGCGTTTTCTCTGAAATCGGTGCCACTAATTTAGTTTTAACTGGAGGCGGGGGACACGGAGCCGTGCTGTTGTCCTTGAGGTATTTTCCTGATGCTGCTTCCTCCACATACCTAATAATTGTTAACGGAAAAATCCATGATCACTGATTTACATAAAGGGTATATGCAATATTGTGTATAACACTTTACCATGAAGCGAATTTATCACAATTGTACACTAGCCCTTACCTGAGTCTATCGGCGATTTCATCAGGATACATGGGAGAACCAAATAACTTCAGATTCCAATCAATAAGCCTGCCACCACTTTCTGTGTCACGTCCTGAATTTGACAAAACATGAGAGTCAGAAACTTACTTAATTTCAATACTTGACACAAGGGGCCGTGCACAAAATGATTCATAACATGCCTTTATCTGTAACTAAAAGTTTCCAAGTTCCAGCAGGTTCTTCTCCCCAGCATCTGACCGTACTGAAAGTCCAGCTCATAAATCCTTCTTTAGAACTGTAAATACAAATGCAACCATAACATTAATGCACTACTAGTGACGACCAATGAACATGGCAAACATGTGTGAATTGGATATGATGACCCCGTACTCGTCTAGTTTCCTCGTGGCCGCCAAAACAGACATGGTCGTAGTTGGGCACTGGAGCCAAACCATCAAATCTCCCCGGCGGCGATGGGTGATTGTCACAGTAACTTGGACGTACTCTAATGTGTATAAGTTATAGCCAGATAACATCTCAGGGGTAACTGCAGTGATATAAACATCGAGAAGCATGAATAGTTCTGCAGTTTGATCTGACATAAGAATTTAGGGCACTGAACATTTGTACATCAATGTAAGGGATCTTACTTTCATGATCAATCCTGAGTTTCTCTGGGTGCATAGGAATTGCTTGGTTCTCCTTTAGCTTCTCAGATGAAAAGACGGTGAGCCAAGGAACTGGTTTCCACGCCTAAATAATGATGTAACAAGTTCTAATTGTACAATAACACCACGGTTAAAACCGGCAGAGCAGCCCAGATAAGCATACAATTGCAAACAATTCATTGGCAGTGCTTACCTTAGCAGTGTTTACAAGTCTCCATGCATCCATTAAGCCGAACCCGTGCTTGTGACTGTGATGAAGCCCAGCTTTATTGGTTGTCCAGTGAGCTAAGTCTATATCCACCTTAACAGCTGACATGATGATGATATGTTGAATGTCTCTCCAGGTTAAGCACGGCCTTGCTGAGAGGACCAAAGCCACAATACCTGCTGCTATAGGTGCAGCTGCACTAGTCCCTGTGTGATCTCTAGTACAACCGGTACCTCCGTCCTTAGTCCAATCAGTGGTAACCTATTCAAAGTAAAAAGCCATTGGAAATAAATTTATAGAAATGAAACCCAACAAGAATTTAACAGCATATATCATTCCTTTTAAAATATGTCCCAAGGGTTGACTTACGATATTTCTTGTATTTCCACTACCGCTACTAAATGTGACTGCCAACATGGACGCACACTCTTCAGCATAGTAAGGCATAGCACCGTCCTCATCGACAGCTCCTATTGTAATTGTGTAAATGGAATTGGCATAACCATCGAAGTTACAGTTATCACCGTACCTCCCCCCATTGCCACTCGCAACAACATAAACGGCTCCATAACCTTGGCGACCGTATTCAACACCATGCCTCAAAGCAGTGTTTGCTAAATAGTGTGGCCCATCCACGGTCTTCCCATCATCATCTGGCCCCCAACTGCAAATAAATTATGACCCGATTACGAATGGAAAATACAAATACAATGCAGATAAATACACGCATAGCACAATACATTGCAAATAATCAAGACACTTACCTGCAACTGTAGACATCGTTGACGTCATAATTTTTAAGGAATGCTGTAGCTTCTAAACTGTCTGTCATAGGTCCATCTAAAACACGAATTCCGGCAATCTTTGCCCCGTAGGCAACACCAACCCCACACTTGCCGTTATTCGCAACGGCAGCTATTTCTCCCGCACAGCGGGTGCCGTGGTGGTTTTTCTCTTTTTCTCCATGAGGAGTGGGATCTGGGTCGTTTGAATTTAAATCCCAGCTGCCTTCCGGGGAATAGTTGTCAAATAGGTCAGGATTTCTCCACTCTAGGCCTACATAAGAATAGCGTAAATATACAGGTAACTAGATTTAAAATATTTCGTCCACTTCCGCGCATTCAAACATTACAATCGATTTGAATAATTACCATCATCGACAACAGCAGCAGTGACCCCTTGGCCTGTGATGTTATGGGCCCATACGTCCATGACATTAATGTCATATTTTCTATTCTTTTTGTTAACCTGTTATGCAAATTGTAAAGTCTAGGTCAAGACATGAAGTGCGATTGAACATATATCAAGCAAAGAAAATATAATGAAATAAAATACCTACCAGATGCCACTGGATGTCAAAAACTGGATCTGAAAACTTGAGCACTGATCTCTTGTGCCGTAATCGTATGACTTCTTGACGATATGATTTAACTAGGGGATGCGAGTCTAAGGCTCGGTGGGCAGTTCTGATATGTTCGATCCAATCGTTGTGCGATACACTGACTAAATCATGCAATACTGGCTTCCCTGGTGTGGAATGTTTACAATGTTCGTTGGAAGTTGGCGAAACTTGGGTTGTAATACTTGATTCAGCAGTTGTGCTTGTGTATGTTATATTATGCGTGTTTTGTAATCCATACCATAGATGTTCGTCTTTCAGCTTTTCGGCGATATCCGAATGAATTTCATGAGTAAATAAATAGTGGCCGACTAGCGAGGCTATCTGTCCTTCATTTCGCAAGTCTGCATCGGCAGCCACAATGTCGGCGAGTCTATCATATTCCGCTGCAGACTCCTCCCGTTCGCGGGGAGGTTTTAGTTCAACTGACCATGACAAGGTCTCTAAGTTATTTTCCCCACTAGAGAAGTCGGAATTCCGAAGCTTTGATTCCGAGTTGTCCGCGAGTGGTTTTGTGTTGACATCATGAAGAATGGTAAAGATGAGGACGATCAGTGATAGATTGCAGGCATAGAGAAGGAAGATCATCACAGAGCATCACTGAAACAGAACGATGTTTGTTAACGTTATAAAATAATCCAAGCACTGATTTACCAGAAAGCGCTTTGTTATTCACATACGTCGCATTAGTGAT
This sequence comes from Armandia brevis, assembly GCA_035585475.1. Taxonomy (NCBI): domain Eukaryota; kingdom Metazoa; phylum Annelida; class Polychaeta; family Opheliidae; genus Armandia; species Armandia brevis. Next base: position 8,354 of record JAXGGS010388827.1, read on the forward strand.
CTTCAACTTTGGAAGTAAACATCAATTCATAACAAGAGGTGTTTGTAAGTACACATGACTAGATAATGGTAGAACCCTAGATGGCACCCTAGATGGCTTAACACAATTTTATTGACTATCATAGTTAAACCTTTCTAATATGAAAGTGATGTGAAGGAATTGTGCATATCTGCCATCAGGATCATGCAGATAAAACGATAAATAGTGAGCATGTGTCCTTATATCACTTGGTAAGTTGTTGATTACTGAGATCAGTACCATGATGTGTCAAAGGCAGCCAAGGTCTATTGTTATCATTCGTGAACCCAGTTACACATATAAAATAGTATCTAGTCCAACTTGCAATGAAAGGGTAGATCAAAATACGTTTGTTTATATTTCGCCATTTTCCAACTTGAAATCTATATACATGTATTGAACAAATCTAATTGATTAAGTCATATCCATTAACGTGGCAAAAATCATAAGTTTTATACCAAAATCCATTAGATTATGAGGTATAATATGCCTATATAAGATGACATGGTAGTTCTTTAAGATAACAACCTACCTCTGGACCGAAGATAAGACTGCGATTAAGCACGGTGTTAATTATAAACACAAATAAAAATCTTTGTAAACACTTTATCAGGTCAACAGGCTGAACAGGAAGTATTCTTTACTTTACTGAATTATCCCCTCGCTCTGGAGGGATCCTCTCGTAGTTGATTTAGGGAATTCCTTAAACGTCATTATTGTTACTATAAATAGAAAAAAGCCGGTGAGGAAAGCCCATTCAAAAGTAGCCGCCATTTTGCATGTTTCCATGTGTGCTACACATATATTTTTTGTGTTTTCCGTGTGATAATATAGAAAATAAACCATGTCGATTACGGATTTAAACAGCATCTCTGACAGACTTGCCGCTGCGTCAGTGAACAACGAGACAATCCTGAGTTTTGCCGGGAAAGGCATTAAATTGAACACCGAAAAAGATGGTAAGTTTTATTATCTCATCTGCAGAAATATACTGATCACCAAATTTCAAATACTGAGATCCCATTATAAACCTGTTATTTGGTTTTGAAGTAGCTTTGTGATATGTTGACCGAAGCCTACTGACTCTGTATATTAAACTCATTCACTCGCCAATGATCCATTTCCAGCTGAAGAAATCGTTGATGGGATCAACAGCTGCAAAGAAATGAAAGTGTTGCGATTGGAAGGCAACACTTTGGGTGTTGATGCAGCTGGAGCTATCGGAAAAGCGCTTGAAAAACACCCTGAATTTGAGAGGGCGTTGTGGAGTGATATGTTTACTGGTAGATTAAAAACCGAAATTCCACCTGCTCTGGTATGTATCTTTTTTTTTTGCTATGTTGTTAGTGAAAGATAGTGCGTGCTGTCTTTTATTTTGTACATATTTTATATGCAATTGATTTATTTTGCGTGCGCGTTTTTTTTTTCAGAAAAGCTTGGGTCAAGGAGTAATGGTCGCCAAAGCAAAGTTGGTGGAGCTTGATTTGAGTGATAATGCATTCGGACCAAATGGAATGAATGGACTAATAGATCTTCTGACTCACAGTAGCTGTTACTCTTTGCGAGAACTACGCTTAAACAACAACGGTCTTGGTATAACAGGAGGAAAGGTTTGTTTCAACATTCCCCAAAACGTTGACGATATCCATTTTTTCCATTTATTTTTGTTTTAATCCAAGATTTGTGTACATGTACTAAGTTACTAATAATACCCCGTTCCTTCCTTTTGAATGTTTTTAGATGCTGGCACAATGTTTGATGGATTGTTACAATGCTAGTGTCAAAGCAGGAAACCCGCTTCAACTTCGTGTGTTCGTATCCGGAAGGGGAAGATTAGAGAATGAAGGAGCAACTGCCTTAGCCGAAGCCTTCAAGGTATGTGACAAACTTTCATTCACTATCATGTAAAATAGTGGATGCATCTTCTGCAAACCGAAGTTATATCGTCCATTTTCTAGGCTATGGGATCCCTTGAAGAAGTTGCCATGCCACAAAATGGAATAAATCACGAGGGAATCTCTGCTTTGGCATCTGCTTTCAAGTCATGTAAAAATCTGCGGTCCGTGAACTTAAACGATAACACATTCACCGAAGTAGGAGCTAAGGCAATGGCTGACGTAAGATTTTAACCATCTGATTACATCACTTACATGTTATTATACTTGTTTACATGAACCATAACACATCAATTTCTTTAACATCAATTACCAGTACTGATGGAGTGATTTTCATTTTATAGGCATTAGAGCAAATGCAAAATCTCGAAATTATAAACTTTGGCGATTGTCTCTTACGAAGTGGCGGAGCAGAAGCTATTGGAAATGCATTGACTGAAGGACACATTAAATTGAAGGTAGGAGGTCACAAAACCTGATTTTGTAATTCTTTATTTTAAGACATTCGTGTACCCATTTTCCTTGCAATAAGTTGAGTGTCAATTTTGTTGACAGGAGCTGACTTTATCTTTTAATGAAGTTAATAAAGATGCTGCCGTTGTTGTGGCAGAAGCGATGGCTGAGAAACCCGACCTACTCCGGCTAGATTTAGATGGTAATGCATTTTGTTGTTGACAATTGTTATTAAAAAAACATAAATATCTGTCTATATGTTCACATAAGAGTATGAATTGCAATAATTTCTCTATATTTATATTTTTGTATGTTTTACATTGCATGTACTGCTAAGAATGTAAACACGTTGTTGTGTACCCAGGTATGTGTATGGGTTTATAAATGGGAGAAATCAATCATTTTGAAATGTTATCATGTAGGTAACATGCTGGGAGAAGAAGGAGTTGAATTGGTACGAGGCACAATGGAAGCCATCAATAGATTGGACCAACTAGGTTCTCTCAGTGAAGACGAAGGCTCAGAAGAAGAGGATGGCGGTGACGACGATGACAATGTAAGTAGATGTCTGCGTAAAGTGCTTAATGATCAATCAGTATTTATATCTATTTTTTAATATATGTATTTGTAAATGCATATATACAGTACACATGTTAATCAAATATGTTGCTACCATGGTGACCATATGATTTATGAATGAAGAAACCTTTTTTATTATCCACAGTGTGAAGACGTAGATGATGATGATGAAGGTGAAGAAGTCCCAGGTTTGGCTGTTCAAGGGACAGCCATTACTCCCCGATCAGACGCTAGGGTACGTGAAACTTATATATTTGGCGTGATTTTTATAGCTTTCTTTGACTACGGTATACTTTGTTGGCACTAGAGCCGTGTGTTTTAGACAGTAGGTCGGGCTTAGGTCGTGACATTTGACGCACTTTACTCTGGAACAGTTTCTTTATCCTGTGAATATTTGGCTGGTGCAGATTTGCTCTCTTTGTTCTACTTTTAACCCCGTGCCCACACATACGTGGATTACTACTTGTGTACGTGCCTTGTCTGTCCTTCTGCTGATCACTGTTGACGGACTTCACACCACGCACTCTGATTCTGTCACACTTTGTGATTAAATTCTGGTCACCATTAGTCGCTGGTCTGGTCTCCATTAACAAATTCACTTGTCGGCTTTTGTTAAGCATCACATTCAACTTTGCTATTTGTAGAGACACTACTGTTAATAATGCTATTGTCCCATTCATGCGAGCGTTCTGTTTTTAATGTTGAAAGTTCTTGGGTTTTTAGCATTGTCGATTTCTAACATGCCTTTCTCCTGGTTACCAGTATATGAGTTAAAATGGGTACAGCACATCCCTCGATCACATGACGTGTGTTATTTTTGCAGGCATCAGATCTTGCTGATGAGTTGGCAAATTTGAAGATGTAGACTACCGGCTTGCATTTCTGCTGCAGTAGTCTGTCTGTGATTTACATGAGAGTAATTTGATGCTGAAAATTGGATTTTATATGGAAATAGGTTTTACCGTTGTTATCGATTTTATTTCCACATTCCATTGGCTGATGAAGGATTTAATGTGGAACTCAGGAGCGTGCGGTCAATGCTGCTACTCTCATAGATATATCATATCCAGTGTACTATCCATTTACAAATAGAATACCAAAGTCTACACACTGCTAATATTTGCAATTTGTGATACCCGCTAGATTGATCTCAATTTTACACATTTTATTGCATGTAACGTATTCGATTGTGTCAACTATGTGGCTCCTAAAGATAGAGATATCGACGTTTCAGTAATTATTTTGTACACATATAATGCTTAATGTGTTCATTTATCCAAGAATACGTTTTCGTAGTTTATAGCTCTTGTGTTTGCGCATTTAGTCAGTCTTTGATGTTAATATTTGAGCCAGAGTTGGATTTACTTGTGTTAGTGATATGGTAAATGTGATCATGTATTTTGGAACTTAATTCAGAATCATTTTATGTATTATTGGGTCTACCAAAAGTTCAACTTTTGGGTCTACGTAATACAGCATACAACTTACCGCATTAGGAAAATGTTTTACAGTATGTAATGAAGCAATACTCAATAAATAAAATATGAAGTCATACATCTCAATTATTTTTAACAAGTTTAACTACTCATTGTATACTGTTATGTTTTTAGATTGATGGTTATTCGCCCTGACGCTTATTTTATCACTTATTAGTTTATACAGACAGTTTAAGGTTGTATCTTTTTCTATAGCCTGTGACTGCCGCAGAATTCCTACAGTTTCCATCGCCAACCAAACTGCAAAATATTAAAGGTGAAAAAGGGAAAGAGATGGTTAACAGCTTAGGGGTGAGTAACCCAACTTACTGAATTCGTGTCTGTTCATTGCGATTTAGATTATAAAACATCATTGTTCAGCCGTTTCATGTACGAAATTAACACACTCGTGCGTTTAATTTCAGACCAAAGCGAATGATGTAGATACAGTCATTACAACTTTGATGAAGGTGAGTTTTTTGATCCGGATTTTTACACTTCATGTTATGCATAAAAAGTGTTACTTTCCAATATATATTTTTTGTTATACAGCTGGTTTCTCAAGTGGTTACCCCAGACGATGATAAATCTATAACAGCTGCTTGTGAATGTGCAGGTAAGAATATACAATCGTTCATTATAAATCAGCACTACTCATTTGTGATGCATCAACTCGATTTCGAATGAATATGAATATCGTTTGATATATTGCTCACCCGTTTTTCATTTAGATGCAATGATGTCAAATCTTTTTAATGAGGGAGAGGAAAATGTCGGCGTGACAGTTAGCAATGAGATATTAATTCATTTAGGTTTAATAAAGGTAAAATCAGGCCGATCTAGCTGGATATATTTCGTAGCTATCAAAACATTTATGATAGCTAGTCTTTTTAATCATTGATTTGTTTCGTGTTATGGTTTTACCTAACGTAATGCATTAAATAATGCATTTCGTTTTTGTTTCAGAGTGAAGACAAAAAGTTTAAGCCAGTCACAAATATGAATGGTCCACTTATAGTTTTAAATCACATTGCGCAGCAGCCATACTTTCCAAAAATATCACGAGACCTTTTACAAGCATTTGTTTCAAAGTAAGTCCGTCGTCTTTGAAACACCCATTTATCGCGTAACTATGCTACTATAAAGTAGTAACTAATTCACTTGCTTACTGAATATATTATGGCCTGTAGGATCACAATGGCACGTTGTTAAGACCCTTGGTTTATGTTTGTAAACCTAAGACTAATCCGATGTTTATTTTTCAGAGCCCACCCCAGACTAGAGGCATGCCAGTCGAGACATCAACTCTTACAAACGCTCTTTAAATTCTAAATGGGAAAATATAAAAGATAATCTCTATTTTTTATATTTTTATTGTTAACATTTTAGGAAATACATGTCGTGTGAGAAATTGTCATTATGTTGTAATTCAGTTGTGATAGATTTACGATACGCTTAAAATCTTAATTACCGGGTTGCACAATCTTTAATTTCTTAATAAGAGCATGTCACAATGGTGAGCACATCTGACTGTTTTTAAATAGTCTGTGCTATCACATTGTTAAATAAGAAAGCTTAAATCGCTTATCATGAAATATTGTGAAACGGGTGCACTTTTAGGGTTTACTTGAAAACACTGTAGATACGTCTGACTAAAAATTGTAAACTAAACGTCTATTCACACTAATAAAATGCCCTACAGCCAACATTTATATAGTTTCACCTATCATTCCATTAGTCATCTGATAAATTGAGTTTAATATAACATGGATGGGCGGTCATAGTAAAATCCTTCTTTGCCAGTCAAGATTGAAAAAAATACTCCTACCTCATATTGTCTCGCTTTATTTTAAATAGAACCTGTGTCAGGAAATGTATAACAACACAATGTATATATTTCTTGGAAAGACATGGCAATAGCGTTTATCTTTAATATGATGTATATTTAATTGCTGAGCACAAACACAATAAAGTTAAATGAACAAAACGCTGAGGTGTTTGTTATTGTAAAGCAGCCGCTGTGAGCCTGGGGCTGAGCCCGGTTATGTGACACGGGAGATAAATGTGATTCTGGATTGTGATATACAGAGATCGCGGTAATTCCGATTGACAGAATCGCCTACACCCCGACTACCTAACATCACTGCATGCTCAATGTCGCTCATCACACGGGCCTCGACAACTAGCTGGCAGAATCAGTCCGACCGAACAATAATCTACATTCAAGGTAGATGAAGGAAAGTGTATGCCGCGTTGATTAATTTGGATTATCGGGAAATCACAATCAGGTTATTGCCTAAGGGGGGATTATAGCAGGCGCAGATCGATATATATATATATACATCGCCCTTGTGAAGCAGCCCAGTGCATCATATATAAGCAAATTCCACTCCACATCTTTGGCATTTATCTCTTCTAACCTCCTACTTTGTACACGGCTCAATCGGAGAATTGTCTATTCGGGAAAAGTTGGTGAGTGAAGTATATTGTTCTGACGGTCATTTGATAAATACAAATGTATGTAAGTCAATTAAAGTCTGTCAATGTCTGAAGATAGTTTGCACCATGTGCACTCGATCGATGCCTACAAGAATCAAATATCATCGAACTTGCGTCACCAGTATTTATGAAGAATCATTTATGAATATGTATTGTAGCATCAATTCGAAGATGAGACGGTTAAGCAGCCTAGAAATTCGCGCACCTGCATCGGTTTGTTTGCAAAACAACCAAAAGACGCTCGGGAAATTTTGAAATAATGATATCATATTTACAGAATTTGTTTACAGATCGAGGAAGCATGGCGAGGTTGATTCTGTACCTGGTTTTATTGTTTTCCTGGGGAGCGCATCTGTCGACCCTCGGCGACGGCGATTTCAGTGATAATGCCGAGGTGAATTACGCCAACACTCTTCAGAGTTTTCTAATAAGATCTTGTATGTATGGCTTCGGTATCTCGGGCATGAGGAGCACATACGATCCGTCCAAGAGAGACAGACTCTGGAGAATCGATTGCAAGAGAGTAGGATTTCGTGGCGGAGAAACATGTAAATGGACACGTAAGTTGATGCATTTTTTTTAAATGGTGACAAAATGGTTAGATAAACTATCCGCACTCTGTGATTCAATGGAATCACAGATCAATAAATTGAAATGATTATTGACAAATTATATTTTAGTTGAGTTTAAGAATGAGTTCGGACAGCGTCTGGATCATGTTTGTGACAGGAACTACTACATAGCTGGATTATACAGCGACTACAATGTGACGAGGGGAGAC
>JAXGGS010388827.1:16153-49763 GCA_035585475.1 Armandia brevis
GAAAACCTTGGATAGAAATTTAATATACCAAGGTACTGTCGAAAAATAAACCGACAGGCCACATAGGGAGCAAAGCATCTTCGTTGTCTAGCAATTGATTATATAAAATTATAAACATTGGTTTGTTGTATAAATTTATTCGCTGACATCTCGCCGGTGCTATAAAAAGTGACACCATGAATCCCACTTTGTCAAAATACTTGAAAAAGTTGTGAAAAAAGCGACGAGCGGCATGAGGAGGGTGATTCTGAGTGCGATGTTCGCGTCTCCTCCTGTCAGCCCGGTAAGCTTCAAACCCCCTCTTACCGGGCCGTGCTCCGTCCATGAATCACACACATCCGAGAACCACCATCCCCGGCCCGCGCCGCTAATTCATAGCAACAACATCCGCGGCAACAAGCTCATTGTGAAGCATGCTAAGCAGGTGTTAAAAAGACAGATTTGCCCCCGGTGGAAATACCTTGATGAGAAGTCGCAGACACTTTCAGCGCCCCTGATGATTGCCATGCGCACCTAGTCGTAGATAGGGATGCTCGGGGTGACCTAATTCACGCCAACTAAACAGATAGAGGCGAGGGGGTTGAGAATTAGCAGACGGCGACGTTGATTTCTCTTACTATGTACGTTTAGAAGCAAGCTTTTAACGTTTAGAGTACTATTTACTACGCGCTCTTTGTCAGTCAATCGGTGATTGAGTTTATGATTAAGTGTTTAGGACTTGCGTTTTCACATTCTGTCATTCACAAAGTAACATAAACTACACAGCGAAGGGGAATGAGGAACTTTGAATGATTTTGATCATCGGTTGCTCAATTGAAAGTTCAACAAATTGGTGAAATAATGATGTTGATTCTCTTTTTTTTAAATGTATTACCCTGGAAGACAAATCAATAAATTATAAGAATAGTGCGCATTAAATAGTTCCATTTCTTTATTTCAGGTGTGCTGACCAAGAACTGCAAGAGCACTAACTACACCAATTCATTTGAAGGAAACATGAATTTTCGAGTGGAACCGTCAAAAGTGATCCGGAGAATACACAGTTACTTTGACAGTTCAGCAAGGTACAGCTTGTGTGCGATTAACAAATAAAGATTCCTTACTTTCCTGTGTTTCTGTATCAATTGGAACTGGCAATAAAGCCATCTAATAATAATAAAAGAGAGATTCTGACAAAGCAAACATAAACCACTAGCGCAACTGTATAGGGTTGTTAAATATGTTAGCGAGACAAGACCGAACAATGTCAAATTCTGGATTACTATCACACTTTTTGATTATTGTTTTATTATTTTACAGTGATCGTAGATGGAGATTTGATGTCTGTAATGTTAAAAGAAAGGAGAGGCCATCTCGTTACAATGATCCAACAGATGAATAGAACATTATATTAAAGCGTTCATGATGCATTTATATCATTTGATCCGGCAGGTGTATACATCAGATATAGAGATTGATATAAACTGCGTCTGAATACATATTTAAAAGCTTTAACAGGCGGACTATCCACTGCGCTTTTACTCAGACAATGTTGTTTATGATAGAATTAAGATAAAGTAACGGTCCATCGTTGCTATGATTAAAATCGGTACCGTGCTGAGTAAGACTAGTCTAGTCCTAAGCTTAGCTCAGCCTGATGAAGACAACATTTACATAGAAAGACAAACAGTTTGTGCTAGTCTGACATAAAAATGCCAGCTGCTGAGACAGGTTGTTACTGCCAGGGATTTACGACCGACGTCAGATATTTGGTGTTCGTGCGCTCTTGTTCACTTACCTGTCAGGGGATTACACAAAGCCAGAGATCCATCCAGGAAATACACCCACCTACTAGATGGATGGAAATTTGGTGAACCAAAATCTTAGTTGATGAATAAGGGGTTCAGGGTACAAAATATTGATAACTTTGCTCGAGTCCACCCGCTCGTTATGTGTAAGATACATGTATATGTCATTGTATAAGATGATGCGTGATGATTATTCGTGTTATTTGCAATTTCCTCCTTGTATACAGAATTACCTGATTGCATGGTGTTTAAATTAGAATAAACAATTATCTAGCGACTGTTGTGTATTCAATGAAAGTTTTCATTCATTCATGAAAATTCGGAAAATTAACAACGGAGACTACATGGCAAATGCTTTGGATCACATAGTATAGTTATGTCCGCAGGCTCACACCCCACCCACACCCTCGCCACCCACCTCCATCCCGACTCAGGTAAAGAATGGCTTCCAACAACTGGACAAGTTTACCACCTTAGTCGCCAGATTCCGCTAATAATGACGGAATGTCCGGACGAGTTTTCAGGACGATGTTTAGCCAGGTGCAGCCTCATTAGACTTCAAAGGAGCGGAGTTCCTCCATCCCATCTTAACGTCTTAATGCCGAGATTATTCCCGGGAACCGGCAGTACCAGGAATATGAATTTGCACCAGGTGACTTGGGTCATGGTGCAAGTTTTACCGATCGAACGCCCACGTCTTTATCCTCCCCCTATTATTTCTTCCTGCTGATCGTCATATTTCATATTAGCGTACACATTCACCACATAGCACAATGTAGGTCTGTATTGTATGTAAGTCTTTCACATCCACGTGAAACATAAGTGAAAATAATCATTGATCCACATATATATGAAAGTTCCTCTTGAATGAAATCAAATTAATATTCAATTGAAAAGATATTTTGCACACTCTCGCAGTCGCTTTTAATTATTCATTTTCATTAGATAGACATTATATGAATGGATGACAATTGCTACTGTGAGACGGTTACTTTCTAATCTCCCCTTGTTTGGAATCTGCTTAAATCTGGCCAGCCGGCTCCAGCTACTTGTCGGTCTCCTTGGCGACAATTGATACATTAAGGCTGACCACTCTACCGCAACATCCAGAGTTTTTATATCACCATGGCGGTAAATCTATCTGGTTAATCATCAGTGTTTATCGCTACCGTACCATTTACACATGGAAACGGGTCATTAAGAACGTCTACTCTCGATATGTTTACTCCCCCGAGACACAGAGAGCATCGCTCCACCCTCTCCTCAGTATCAATGACGCCAAACTGACCCGAGGAATTTATCTCGGGCGTCATCTGATTCCATAATTCATTTAACGAAGTTGTCTTTGATGCTTTGTTACAAATATTTACGATATAAATTTTGCTCTATCCGTCAATTCCAAAGCAATCAACATTACGGAATGTTCTAACCCAGACAGTATTGGAACAATCTCACCGTAGTAGCATCGTCATGGAAATGTATTATTATCTTAGTTTGGGATGGACACTCATTGTGTAAATTGCCCCTTTGGTTTTTAGCTACACTGCTGATGAGAAATGAGTCGCTCCCAGATGTGAAATTATCCGCTTAACAACTCAGGTGGCCCGAATGCACTCTTTAATATCCATAGATACTATGGAGGTCAGGTGATTCGCCCTCCCTTTTCTTCCCGAGTGCTAAATCCTGCACTGACAATAAACAGGCACCGGTCGCCTAGCAACGGAGGAAAACTGAGAAAGTTCCGAGCGAAATCTATTAGATAGATAACCAAGAGGCGTTTCATCTTAAATTGACTTTTGTAGCTTCTTATCTCGAATGACATTTCGGCGATTAAGAGAGCTTACCGTGTTGATAATATAAGTGCTTTTCAAATTTGCTTGTCTCCGTGTCACGTGGATGACAAGTATAGTTTATTGTCCAAAGATGATAATATTCAGGTCTGGCTTATTCATGTATTTTCCTTCAATTTTTCAGTTTTGATTTGATAACGATTGACTCGAAATTAATCTAAATTGCTCTACATTTTCCAATTTTCCCAGCTCACCCCAAAAAGTCGAGAACAGAAATCATTGTTTGTTGTGTTCAAATTGAGAAGCGAACTCAGCGCAGGAAAATTTAATATTCTAGGAGCGATTAGGAGGAATTCTGTGGTTCTGCGAAGTTTCAAGGCCGAGGATAAGAGTATCTTTAGCCAGATACCCAAACCACATGCCCCTATTGAACAAATGTTTATGTGCGGAATTACACGGTATGGGCATCTGTGTTTTGTGTCTTCCGCAACTGGCAATCGCTTAATTGATAATAAATAGAGAAAACAGCGCAAAGTCGAAGCTAACATGATTTCGGGAGGAGCTGGTGAGATGTAGACGTTCTCGTTGCCAGGCTTGTTAAGCTAATGAGATTAACTTTATGCAAGGTCTGGTCATCGCATGAAAGGGATCGGTAACACGAATTATCGAACGGGGCGCTCATCTTCGTTGCAGGAGGTCCCTCCAGAGGATAGCTTGATGAACATTTACCTACACTTTACATTATCAGTTCTCTCTGAACTTATCAGCCACCGTGCGACTACCGACATTTTCCCACGTCAATCCAATCAATGCTCACTCCGCTCAGTTTTGTCATTCAAATGGGCAAGTAAGATCCAACCAAATATTTTATTTCATTCAATGATATTATTCGTTACAATAAATGGATATACAACTGTATGACTTTACTATCTAGTATTAGATAACTGTTCAATGAAAAACCTAGCTTGATCCACCAAATCTCCACTACACATTTCGTGCATTTCTGGGTCTGATTCAGACAAAGGAATGTGAAATATTGCTATCTGCTCTATGAAAAACATTAGCTTTCTTTGAAACAATACTTAGTTCGCTAATCACTCATTTCAGATCCATTAAGCTTTTTCCGGGTGAGCATGGCAAGATGGCTGCTTATTATCAAGCACCAATTAGCAGTGTGCGCTTGTCTTTTATCAAACCCTAAAAACTGTCTTAGGGTTTTCCAAGGGGAACCAATGCACAATGCCACTGATAAACTTTCCCCTTGACAGCAGTCAAATTAACACATCAAGCCGCAGACGCGCTGTATTTGGGAGGGCCGAGATTTCACAATGTTTTTGCCGCGCTTTAACTTAATTTGCCGGTGGATTTCAACCAGCCATTTCCAGATTTGCTAATCTGGTGTGTATTTGGGGCTAGACTGGAGGGCATGTGCATGATATACAGCATGCATTAGCCTTATCGGGGGCAAGGGCCGTAAATTAAGGGCAAGAAAGCAGCTATCAAGGCCTTTCAGAGATAAAAGATAAGCCCAGATATGTCGACGATTGAAAGATTGGATGCCAAATAAGTTGTTGGATTGGATTTGATGTTGGAATTTTTACAACAGATGAAAGTCGCAGAAGGTAAACAAACAAGAAACACCTGACGAGAAAAGTTTCTGGGAGAGGGTTCATATAATAGTTGGGATAAGACTTTTTAATGTTAGCGAGTCCAGTTCACCAGCATTCTCCAAAACACTAAAACGCTGCGATTAAAAACGGAATGCATTACGTCTTTATTAATATTCAGGAATTTTCCTGTGACAATTGATGATAAATCAGCTCATATTTGACAAGTTTGGTTAGCACTGAAATCGATGTCGGTTCGCACAGGGCGACCGTCCCAACAAACCTCCACTTGTGGGTGAAATTAGCTGAATATGAGACGGGCTGTTATTGAATAAACAAAGAATGCCGTAAAAATGGGTGGAGTCTGCGGTTACCACAACGATTACGGTGTATGATGGTGACCCCGGCGACCCCGACAGTTGCCTCTCACCCTTCGGAAACCCATCCCCTCCTCCGCCACCCAGCCGCAAGATTTCCGCCGAGTCGCGTTTCACTTCCAGGGATGCGACGGTCGCGAACCAGAGCCGCGTGTTTATCTCGGCGACATACAACGCGAACAATCTCTCGCAGTGTGAGCCGCAATATAATAATTATTAAGCTGTCAGATGGGGCGCCAGAATCGGCATCAGCGACACATTGTGGTGATTGGGGGACGTTTGGCGGGCAGGGTGGAGGGCACGCGTCTGTCAGCGCGCGGATACAAGTGACTCGGCAGGGGGCACGACTCGCCAGGGATCACGGGGCGGGTTACCAAAACTCAGATAACAATCGCCGGGTTTTCTTCTCAGTCCGCGGGGCTTAAAGGGTCTTTAAATCATCAAATTCGCGGCGGTGCGGAGGGTGGCTGGTGTCGGGGAGGAGCTCACCGGTCTGATCGACGGAGTGACGGGCAAGACTGCCGCTATAAATTATTATCGATATCAGTCGGTCGGAATTATTTCTTATTCCTCTATGACAAGTGCAGTTTTTAAAGAACGTTTGTTCGACTATCTGATTTTACGGCCATTTAGTATTGGTGCGCTTTCAAGAGTTTTAATATAAGCAAGTGGACTTACTACAGTCTGCACGCTATTAGAGTAAGCTGGTGCGTGTAATAAAGTGTAATCAAGAGGATGAATTCGTTCTGTAATCCCTATAAACCACAAGAACAAATTAATAATTTTGCAGCTTTCAGTGAAACGTTTGAACTGGATATAACAAAATATTTGACCGCAGGCTCCTGGAAATTCTGTGCCGTACATTACATCTTCTTCTATTTTCCAGTTTGAATTCGCGCACAACAAAACGCTGCAACTGATGGCGCAAGCTATTCTACTCAAATAATCATCTCACAAAAGAAGAAACCAATTTGTGTTTGATTTTTATCTAAATTAGCAGAATAGATGGCGAATGCGCAATAATAATAGATGTGCGGGCCTTGCCAGCGACATAATCAAATTGTCGAAATCCAATAGAACCGGTCTGGCTTTTGTCTTGATCTTTGATAATGGGTTTGATTTGATTAAGCAAATGCCAAACGACACCCCATTGCTTCCCAAAGTTAATATGACTAGACACCGAATCCTCCGAGACACATACATCAGGTCTAATCTTCTTATGCGACAATACAACTGGACCATCATAATTTCATATAGAAAGGTTCAATAATTCAGCTCATATTTCACTGGGCGAATAACCGGAGAAAATCCACAGAAAATGGAATTAATCCTGGTCGACTGCAGTGCCTTCGCGACACTAAATGTCACTTGGAGAGCATAGAATTAAAACATGCTTTCTCGATTTCCCATGTACACGACTTTGTTATTTGTTTCGTTTCGTAATACATTTTTAAAGCGAAAGGATTTAGGTTTCCTATACGAATTATCCTATTAACACAATGTATGCATTTTCCTAAACATTGCACCGTTTCCTTGAAATTTAATGTTTCCCACGGCCTAGATTTTGTAAATCTGGATGCCAGTCTCATCCTCATCCCTCCCTTTCGCCATCTGCACATATATTTCATCCGCAGCTCTGACAGGCCAAGCGAAGTTTAGTAAACAGTTTGCCCGGGCTTGTTGACATCTCTGACCGGACTATTTTAGTGCCCTGTCGTAAGTAATTATTCTGTCTATTTCGAGGAATGTGACCCGCGCTAGAAAGGCTCAATCTGAGGGGCCTGTTTTCTGTTAATGGCTCTTAACCTCTCGTTAGCTTCAGGGGAAAACCTTAAATTAAATATATCCAACTTAGGATCTGAATTGTCGAATCGAAATGTATGATGTTTGTTGAGTGTCGGACGTGACATTTTGATGATTTATATATATTTATAAATTCAGAGCTTGTGTGAGGACCCTGGTAATTTGTCAGACTGTTGTGAATTCATCTTCTCCATCTACAACGAAATTCTTCCTTCATATTAAACCAAAAATCATTTATTAACTCGAGCCATTTTGAGCCAAGTTGTGTGTTAATTTTCGCGCTATGCCAACTAACACGAAATGGACACACAGCAGTCTCGATTTCTGTGTGTACGTCTGAAGCCAGCTCACAAGTGGTGGAAAGTGTCTTCAATTCATCATCCCGGAGATGCTACCCGACGTCAGGCTATCCTAGCCAGAGCCGGGGTCAGGGCCGAGAATGTGGCAAAAATTATGAAAAAGTAATTGTGTTTTCGCTTCTGCTTTCTGTTGCCGAGGCAATTAGGCGGATAACGGCTCACAACTGGCGAGGGTAAATGAGTTATGATTTGGTAATGGGAGAAAATGTACACAGTTGGTTAGGTTTAGTGACTTCAAACGCTGCGGGCGTGCGCTCGAATAATTCTGATCTGACGTAAGCTCTTCCCGCAAGTCGGGGAAATAATAGTCTCAGAAATTTGAATTAAATTATCATTTTCCAAGTTTCACAGAAACTTGAGCTGACATTACTTCGCACAGTATAATAATCTAAGTGTTAGAAAGGAAAATATATTCTTAATCGAATTCATCCATTTCTTTTGGAATAGGGGTAGTTTAAATCAAGAACAACATTTCAATAATTCCGATTTAAGTTTATCTATTCGATGATGCCATGTTTATTCAACGAGTAATTTTATCTTAAAACAAATCAGACAATATACCGTTCAAACCATCCATGAAGAGTTAGAGGACTAGACATTTCTAATGAACGCGAATCCAACAACTCATACGTTGAGAGGAAAAGATAAATCGAACAGTGACCTAGTAAATATTGATGACTAACTTTTGGGGTTGAGCAGTTACTTTTCTGCACAATAAACGGTATTTTACTGCATGGGAAGGTAGACTTTAGCTGATCAGATTCAATATGGAAGATGTTAACTGCTGCTGCTCAAATATTTCGAATTTATCGGTTATTTTCAGCAGGAAAATGAGTTGAACGGTTTGATAAACAATAGGTTCCGTTTTAAAATTCAATCTGTCTTTTCTATTTCGATTTTCCCATAATCTAATTTTACATTTAATTTACATTTCATCGATAGGCGCCGTTACTTATGGTCACACACCTCGGAATTACACATCTCAAATATTGCAACACAGTTTCATACATTTCTTCTTAAACTAAAATCCATCCATACAAACGCACGATGCAGACATGTGGAATTACACTAAATCGCGACCAGTCATTTTAATATTTGATACATTTATACATGAGGTGGTGAGGGGAAAACTGCGAGGCTCCCGCACGCGGTATATGAAGACAAATACTTCTGGCGGTTCCGAGACTACAGTTCCGAGTATACCATCAGCAATCAGCACCGTGACCGGCAGACAAGACTGAAAGGGTCCCGCTGTAAAAACCCACCCGAGAATCATCCCCACTAGGGGAAACCCGGGTGAATCACCACAGTGAGAAATACAAACGCATCTTCTGGCTTATTCACACGCTGCTAGCGGCCCAACTGCCCGCGAGTTGAGCCGCCATTTCAACAACAGCGACGTCGCAGAATTATTTTGTATTTTTTTGCAGAGAACATTTCGCGGTGGTATTGTGGAATCACAAGATTTCGCACACAATCCATTTCCGTCGACTCCATCCAGCATGCATGATGCCGTGTACATCGTCTTTGGAGGAATTCATCCGTCCAGCATTAAATTATCTAGAAGTCGTACGAGACTTTGGTGTTTGCATTGCGAAGGAATAGTTTGACTAAAGATGAACCGGTAGTGCCTGTATTGGCACTGTTCATAGTTGATCTACCCTGTCGAGAGAGTTGGAGGATTAACTTTTCAGCTCGGCCGCCCACACCTGTTGCGGCCAGCCTGTCCGGCCTTTGGATTTCTTATCCCCTCTCTCTTTGTCTTTAGTCGCTGCTTTTAAGATCTCCTGAAACAACAAAAACAGAATCTAAGCAAATTTGTGAGGGATAAATGCGAAGCAGAAATGACGGGAAAACGAACAAAGTAATAATTAGAACCAAATTTGCGCCATCAGCCATTTTGAAATGGTTAATTTTCACAGAAGAAATAAAGATTACGTAGTTGCTTTGTACCCACTAGTCCTGCATAAATTATCATAAAATCTATCGGTGCTTTACATTTTTTAGATAACAGCGTATGCTTGAAGATATTCGCTCTGTGAAACTGAGTAAATGTTGGTCTTTGATGGTCGCTATACCTATTAGTAATCGCTTAATTTATCATTATTCGGCAAACCGCGATAGCACTATCATCGGGCGGGGGTTTGACACGTCGGTGATTTGCCGGTGAAGATACGCCCATCCAGGGCGATATGTGATGGGGGAGGGGGTTGCTGGGAACGCGCCGATGTGACATTCCTCTATCTGGTGGGGCCTATTAAAGCCGACAGGTTAATCTGCTGTCGGAGATAGTGTCCCCCCGCCAGCCGGCGACTAATGGAGAGAGACGTAGCGGGGTGGTGAGTGATGCCCCCACCCGCCTGAAACATGGCGTCTCGGGTTGCCCCTCTATCAGCGTGTGAAATCGGCGGGGTAAAGGAGAAGGGGGCTCGGGTGGAGGGTGCCTCCGGGCTCGGCGCACTCCTCCGTCTCCCGGCCCAGGCGCCTTGACGACACTCCCGAAGAAACCGACACTCGACGGCCTCCGGGTGAATAGGCACACAACTGGTGCTCCCTACTTTATTTTCAACCTCAAGCGAATTTTTGCGGGTTACATTGAAATACGATCGGTGTCATCGCAATAAAGTTTTGATATATATCGGTGTTGGTTGATAAGTAAGTGTCAATCGAGCTTCAAATACAAAAAAAACCTCATATATTGACTCAAATATCAGGACGAGTGGGGTCGCTCAAACATGGCGCAATTTTATTTCAGAAATCCCAAATTCCTGAAGTCGTACGTATCCCGCCCAACAACTTGACCTGTAAATTACTGGGAGTTGTCCAGTGATCAATCGATCAACCGGCACCTTGCAATGGCTTGATTTCAGAGCGTAATATCTCAATTACTTGGACCGACGTCCGTATCTAAGTGGATAACAGGCTCGAATTACTAAGGAAAGTGACACGGTCAATTATTAAGCCATCTCTACTCTCGGTTAGGAAAACATTACGACTGACACGCGAGAAGTAGAAAAACAGGCGGGAATGTCAGCAGCAGACGACATTGACATGTGCGTCATTATGAGTTATTTGTTGTTTTATTACTTCTGTTTGTCTCGTTACCCCCTGACACGATGCAGAAGTCTCGTGCCTCACTGTCTCCCCTCCTAAACTGACCCAGAAACGATTGGAACTTGAAAGGAGCCGATTAGCGGACCTACCATTTCATATATCACGACGTATACTCGAGCGTTGTGGTGCACTGAATGACGAATCAAATCAATACCAGGCAAATGGTTTGAATTAATCTTTATGCAATTTTGCGATGAAATGTAAAGGTTTAATTGTAAACGCCTGTCAATAACGGTGGTCTATGTTATTAACCATTTCAATGAATGAAAGTGAAGTATTCTGTCCATGAGATCATAGAGACATTGTTTATCGAGCAACAGAATTCTGCGTGACCAAACGAGAGTCAATTACTGGCATTTTGAAGCATCTGTTCATAATAAAATAGCATTGCAGTATTAATATAATAATCGGATACAAATCGTCAATTGTGTCATTCGAAAATATGAGCCAATTAGTCTACATGATAACTGGCTATGACAGTTTTGTCAATTCAGCCTATCATAACAAGCTTAATTTGATAAAAAGCCCTAAAATCATGCTGGAAATGATAATCCCTCGAGTAATGAATAAACCAACTTGTCTAAATTACTGCTTAACTCAACTCTCGTGGCCGCCCCGAAATCCCACAATTAAAGGACAATTTTGAATAATTTCTCAGGCAATTATCAGCCAATCCGGCGGGATTATCTAAATTTAATAATAAGTTGTGTTTTTCACGCTGTGGGCGCAGTTGGCGCGCAGTGTGAGCCGGGGAGAGGCTAATGAGTGGTTAGATAGCCGGTTAATCTCGGTTAATCCCGGGCTAATCTCGCCGCTCTGACTCCCGGCGTCATGGTGGGCATCCCACGCTTAATTACAGAATTGACACAAATAATTACACGTTTCGTTCACCTCGGCAACTGTTCAATTTTGTCCACTCTTGACACCGAATGCGTTTCCAAATGGCCCGGAGCTATCAATGGATTCGCTCGTTCATTTGTTTAAACGATTTAAACGAGAATTTCTCCATCTCGGCGGCTCATAATCTCCGCATCTCTTATAATAGACGTGGAATTCCAAATATTCCACATGATCGCGGACAATTTTTCGGGTATATTATTCACCACTTGATACGGCGTGACAAGATATGAGAATGCAACTTAATCGGTGTCGAATCTTGACACATATAAAGCCCGCTACATCGATTGGTTTCGGTGGATTACGGGAGTGATTAGGGGTATGGGAGTGGGGAGCCACGAGCCCCTCCCCGAGCTAATTCACCAGGGAAACTTGTCATCGGGCGTGTAATGAGTTTTACTATCATACACTAACTTCGCTCAATCGGTGTTGTGAAAGAAAACAAATTTAGTTAGGAAACATATGTGAGGCCGCCGTCCGCCCCGCGTATTCAGCGATATAGATAATATACCCAGGGAGTGAGCAAGGACGAACCGAGGGAGGGGAGTCCATCAAATATCTAAACACCCGTATAAGTTCGACATATACTAAACTCGTGTCGGGTTAGCGTGAAAAAATATGTTATGTAATGCTTAGCGACTATTTTGTTTTATTTATTTTCTAATAAAAATGTTGGGATACGGAGTTCGGGTAAAATATTTATAAACTACGGCGTGCATATGATATGCTCAGTTGGTTGGTTTAAATCATCGCCTTCTTGAATTTGTTGAGATTCGGAGACCCCGCTGGTTTTAAATCCACGCAATGATACCTAATATTTATCTAGGGTTACCGTAAGTTTATAATTTGCCGAGCGCTTCGATTCGTGAATTGAAAGATAGCCGTAAAAATTCAATTATATCTAGATCAGAACGCGATTGCTAGCCAAACATAACAAGCAAAATACTAGTACTTATCAACCGCAAAACTTTGTATCTTCGGGGCAAATATGTTTTCAGTAGAAAATCGAGCGTACTTATGAGGATGGATGCTCCGTATTTGAGAGGAGTGATGCGATAAGCGCGGAGCCAACCTCCAACTGTAATCTCATCGAGAACAACCCACGCCATTTTAAAATTATTGCGTGATGATTTGCCTGTCAAATTTGACCGGTAACACACTGAAAAAGGTTACAAACCGGGAAAAGGACGGATGACATAACCAAAATTCACACGAGGGGATGGTGATTTGAGATTTTTTGTCGATTGATCTCGTCTGTCATTTGAATCGATCGATCATGCCCGGTTTTATGTCATATAAAGTAGATCGTAATTGGGTTCTGAAGTTTAGCTTTCATTAGGTCGGAATCGGTTTGTCAAAAATACGGTGCAGTCTTTTCTGTCGTGGCAATATCCAACTATAACGAGAAGTTTGGCCTAGACTTGGCAAATACGCGGAAAACAGTCCCATATAGCATCAGATAGATTCGGTGTAGAATTGGAACGAATCAGTTCACATTCACCCCCAGATAACCTGCAACTTTTAAGACTAAATAGTATAAATTGAGGTATCAGCTTGAAGTTGAGGAGATAAGTGCTGCTGTAAAATGAGAATTGTTTCTGCTGCTAATGCCTAAGTATCCCGGAGGATTCGTATCGTGTCTTTTAACGCACTGGCCCGGCCTAGACGAGTGTCTTATTGAAACGGCGACAGAAGTTATCGTTGTCGGTCGCTCTATAATCGTGACCGGGTCTTTTGACTCGGGTTTTAACCTCATTCCATCGGCTATTAGGGAAGCTTTTACAAACTTTAGCAAACCCTAACTAACAAGGCGTGTAAATTGCGGAGATGCTACGATTAGTCGATGCCTCCGGCCCGGCGGAGTATCACCCGAGAGTTTCTTTAGCTAATGGACTAGTTGAGACGGAACATTTGTGAGGAAAATTGGCGGAGAGCAATCAGATAGGCCTGACTTGAAATCGCCACCATTTCTACAATCCGGCCGAATTAGATACCTATCTGGTTATAATAGTCGGCGGGCATCCAACGATTAAGACGATGCGAACATTAAGGTTCTGTTCACTAAAAACTCGCCCGCTTCGCCCTTTGTTTCACCACTTTCACGCACGAATATAAAACGATTGTGAACTATAAATTGCCATTTAAGAAATTGAACCTTAATGGCCTCTATAGATTGATAGCATGAAAGAATTCATAAAAAGACCTTTCAAAGTGATTTCCGACGCACCGTCTTCCCGCAAGACAGTTCCGATTTCAAAACAAGAATATAACTAAATGGCATGTGACTCGACGGCGCTATAAAATGTCGAAAATATGGAAATGAATACCAACAAAGATCCTTAATAAAGCGGCATTTTCTTCACTTAATAGCGGGCTAAGTTCTGTCGTCCCTTTTTAGATAACTGTCATATGGAATTAATTTTGATTTTCCGACTTTCCGAAGAGATCATTCAGCACGACTTATTTTCCCAGACGAACGCCACAAATATATGTCAAAAGTGGAGTGGCTGGTGCAAAGGTTAGGCGGGCTCCGTTTTCATTCTCTTTCTGTGGTTACAAGTCGAAAATCATAATAGCTCTATTTGCATAGTTTGCTTAACATGCGGCCGACTCGACGTGAAAAAAGAGACAAGCGTAGTACACCGCGGCTTTCTCATTTTGTCATTCTCAGACTGTCAAAGTCGCGAACCGTTTACGAGTGCGGTTCAGGACGCGAACGTTCATTATTCAACGGGCAATTAAACATAACCTTAAACATAATTAACAAGAAAAATAATGATTGACGCGATAATTACCTCAGCCTCTCTCCTTCGCTTCTCCTCTCGACTTTCTATCTTTTTGGTGATTTCCGCTTTGAAACCGCCCTCGGCTAGCGAAGGATCGTCCTGGTTTAAAACGTCCATGAGATAAGCGATGTAACTAGTCGCTAGTCGGAGGGTTTTGATTTTAGATAATTTAGTGTCTGATGGTACATTCGGAATGCAGCCGCGAAGCGCCGCAAATGCCGTGTTGATGCTCTGTGTTCTCCGCCTTTCTTTCTTGTTTGCCGTCACTCGCCTCTTGACACATCGGATTCGCACCGGCCCCTGCCCGTCCACCATCGACACCATCGACAGGGCGCCGTACGCGTCAGTCCCGTTCGGGCCGAGCCCGTAGCCCTCCGAGCCGGTCATGCCCCCTAGATCCCCGCCCGGGTGACCGCCGCCCTGCGAGTTGAGCATCCAGTTCTGGAAGTAGGCGCCCTCCGGGGTGGGGTGGTCGGGGAAGGGCCGGGAGGGCTGGTGGTGGAAGGGGTAGAACTCGTGAGAGGAGAGCCCGCCAGGGTGGTACGCCTGGGGTGGATACCCGCTCACTAGACTCATCTCGGTCACGTATATAGTTTATATACCCGGGTGGGGATGGCGATGTTTTTACCCTACTCCCGCCACTTCACTTAAGAACAAGTCCTTTTCTTCACAATTGGTACACAACAGAAGACAATCTGTCAGTTGGATAATCACAGAATCTCGGTGCTTCCTAGCAGGTATCTCTCACGAGCCGGCGGGGGTGACTGCCGAATCTTCAAGTGTACACAAGTTTGCTATTAAACTTTGTCCTCGGGTGATTTTGAAATGTTTCGGATGCTGGTGATGCTGACGAGGCTGACACTCGCAACACTCGAGGAGGGATTGGGCTATGTCAGACACTCTGGGTGGTCGACAGCTCGCTACAAAATGTTTCCATCGGCCCCGCTCTCCGTTTTCTTTTCTCACTCCGCCTTGTGTAAATGTTGTTGTTTCGAAACGGCTAATGTTCACCGATCAGCTTTCTTTTTACTCGGGGGTCGCTCCTCTCTGTCTGTGTCCGGGTCGGGCGCTCAACTTGTCGGGCGAAATGCGATGAAAAATTACCCAACTCGGCCATTTATCAGCGGAGCAGTCGCGCGGGGCACCGGGCCTGCCTCAGACGAATCGATTTGATTGGTCAAATTATAATGACAGGCATCAATTAACCCTCACTCCCCTCGGCATATTTTATTTCGCGGGGCCCGGCGCTTTCTCCCGTGCCGGATGTTGCGAGCGCGCGGGAGGAGCACGTGCGCTGCGGGCAGACGATTCACAGCGCGGCTCGGGGTAGTCGTCCATCACCCGCGAGGCTCTGATCGCGCGGAATCCCCGGGAAAATAAAACAGATGAACACAATTTATTGACGCTCCCATGGATTAGCGGCCGCCGAAAAGCCAGTTAACTCGGTGTTAAGATGTAATACGTGTGTGTGGAGGTGGCTGAGGAAATCCTGCTTAGCCGGGTGTGGGGAGTCGCACGTTAGGCGCGGGCTCCAGTGGCCGCCCCCCGCCAGATGCCCAGATCAGTGGCCAATACATCGTCTGCTGTTTGCGCGGCGGCCGGGTGGGAGGGGAAGTTTGTCTTTGGGGCAAGATGATATATTTATCCAACCTCTTTATTTTGTTTATGCTGCGCGGATACTGTGTTAATCAGACGGGTCGCCAGCGTAAACAGTTTGCTCAGGGCGGGCGTGGGGCAAGTCGTGCGAGGTAAACCGTGGCGGGGGCCTGGGGAGTCGAGCTACCCCCGCGGCTACCCCCAGAGACCCGGGCTTGTCTCTCCCCGTGGGGAGAGGGCCGGGGGGCCCGCATCACGTCCCCATCATCAGTAACATCAGCAGCGCGCGCTAGACTGAGACAAGTAAACTTTATTAAAGATACCGTCTCTCCACCGATCCGCGGGGAAAACAAAGGTGCTCTGCTCGTTAAACAGTCAACCCGTTCACGGAGGCCCACTAAACTCTAGCATTCTCGTAAACTTCTCCTAGGGATAATGGGGAGAGTTCAAGGAGAGCTAATTCACTAATCTTAATCATGAAGTGTCTTTAATTTGATAAAGACTGTGGGAAGAATTCTCTGCTTTATTAGAACGCTGTGAAGTCGCTCGTGTTTACGTTTCCTCCCAAGTACGGTCCGACAGACTGGCGGTGCCCACTTCACTTTTTATCGTCACCGATCGGGATTTTTGTGGTCAATTTGCTTACCCTGGGAACGTGAGAACCTACAAACAGAAACATTTGTGGACCACCTAGAAATGGTCGGGTAAACACATTTAGGTATTAGAATGGAATGGTGATCATGGGGTTTTGGTAGATTAGGCGACCACTGGCCAGATAAGGGTGTCTCCAGAAATGAAACTTAAGCCGTAAATGTAGCCCGACTGTAGCAGGATGGTTGGGTAGCTCAAATCCAGTTCCCATGGCGAATGGCCGTCGGGATGTCCGAAACTATTAAAAGATACGAACCGCAATGACAACTCGTTCCTTCGGGCTAAAAGTATTAAAGATTCTTCCAAAAGGTAGACTCTCTGGCACATACCAAAACTTCTACATAAATACATAATAAATAGTAAATTATTTGTGGTGTGACAGACTCAATTCTATCCTGTCAACAGTATTCCCTGAACTAGGGGAACATGTGTGGTATGCTTTGGCAGCTGTTATTCTGTATTTCTTCCTTATTGGGGTAGTCGTTATGTAACCTTTAGTGTTTCGGCTTAAATCACGTGTAACTTAACTTTTATAATGTACCGCAACGTATCTTTTTTTGGTTTGTTGAGCAATAAAATATTTCTTAGAATCGCGCTGCTATTCTTCCTTGTTTTTTGCTTAAAATTATGGGGGTTTTTTTGACGAATTGTATTATTAAGTTTAGAATCTCGCGTGACTATGTATTTCTGCGGCATGAAAATTATAACACCGAGCATGACGTCGAGTCAGCGAGCGTTTCCCATGTAAAACATCATCGCCGCCATCAGTCTATATCATAACTACAAACAAGATAATTCCTCGTCGTGTTGACTTTTCCCACCTTTAACCCGCGGGTCGCCTCCCTGCGATGATGTATCCGTAACCACGTGCCGGCTTAAGCAGAGTTATTTACATGGATGCGTGAATCCCGAGCTTCCTATCCGGATCCCCGTCACGACTTAAGCACCGATCACAAGACTCGCGAGTGTAACCAACGCGACTTACGCTGGGAAAAACGTAAATAATCGCAAAATAGAAGCTAATATTGTGTGCAATCGTATACCTAGTTCCTTTTATCGCACAAGGATCTAGTAGATTATCCGAGACAATGATTGTCAATCAAAGGAGTCGTTGGTTTTATTTATCTTTGCTCAGG
Organism: Armandia brevis; assembly: GCA_035585475.1. Taxonomy (NCBI): domain Eukaryota; kingdom Metazoa; phylum Annelida; class Polychaeta; family Opheliidae; genus Armandia; species Armandia brevis. The sequence continues at coordinate 34,057 of JAXGGS010388827.1, forward strand.
TGGAGGGATGGAATTTATTTCCATCGACTGCAATCGTCGAGAATGAGAAAGTTTGAACTGCTGACCAGTCATCTCTTACGCAAACTTTATCGGGTTTAATTGGCTTAGCAGTGGAACAGGTGGTTCACGTATCTCAGGCTGTCTACTCCATCAGATTGAGTTAGATATGGCGTAACAGATCCGCAAATCTGTCACGAATCAATCGACAAAATTAGCGTATCTTTATAAGAAACGCTCAAACTTTAAAACTTTATTATCAAAGAGTCGCCACAGTTGTTTGTTCTCAAAGTCATCGCAGAGCAGGAACTAGCGCCTAGATTTGCCTGATGTCGTGTTAAAAACTTCCTTATATAGTCCTTATTTAATGGCGATTACCAATCTCAGCAACCGCGCATTGATGATGAGCAAGTGCGAATTTAAAGTGTTAAGATCCTGTTATTTGTCTAGACGCTGCCTGTTTGTTCATTCGTTTTTTTCACAATCCTTCTTGTTCTAATTACCAAATAAAATTTTATAGTGAAAGAGAGCGTAAATATTTGTGTTGGGGGGTACGAAGGAGGAAAGAATGGAAGTCGTGGAATGGTCGAGTGGCGACCGGGGGTCGGTGGTGAAGTGCCTCTCACAGACTGAGATACCGTTTGTGATAACCACACACGTGCATGGGACCACCATCGATAGGTGATCGTGATTGAGTCGACTGTGACAATGTCGCTCGGGGCAAAGTTGAGTTAAAAGATAATGAATAGGAATTTCGCCCGTAGGTTCTCGGTGCTGGATGTGGACATGCAGAAGTCTTTGAAATACTCTAAAATAGGTTGACGAACATTTCAACAGCACATCTAATAAATGTTAACTATATCAATGATAGATGTTTCACAAATGATTTCAAATCCGGAATACGCATGGATAAATTTATAATCGAAATCCTCAGCATTGAGTGAAGGATGAAACCCGACTCTCTCGATCACCTTTGTCTTCTTCACAGTCAAGGTAAATGTGGTTTCTTGCCAATGACGCCTTAGAACGGTCATATTGTTATGCACATTTATTGATCCAGTAAATTAGTATCTGTTTTATCTAGCTTTTGGCATTGAGTTGAGCCTGTTATACTCGTAAAAACCGCCTTGATTACTCCATTTGATCCAGGCAAGTGAGCGGAGTCCTAAGTGGCGCACACTGTAGTACAGGCAGCGGTACGGCCGCGTCGCTCTTGAACAGAGCTACCACTTATTGTACTGCTTCAACCGGTGTCTATACAAGCAGTATTGAAATAAGAACCAAAGTAGTTAAAAAAGACTTTCTGCTCTCAACAATTTATTCTCACCATTTCCAAAAATATTTACAGCTGCTTGTGCACGACTGATTTCGAAGATGATTTCCCTCGATGTTAAAGGAGGAATGTACCGTCTAAATTGCTTTAGAACTAATGTCTATGTGTGTGCGTTGAATCGACAAAATTATTAATATGGCGCAAGCTATGATAGCCAAATTATACGGACTTACGAAGGATAATTACCAGCTATTACTGCGCAATAGTGACTCAATGTCTCTCTATGTGACCCCATAATCTTAGGTTATACGTGTATGATATATGCAGCTAACCATCGGCTATATAAATATAGATAGTGAATCCTACTCTAATATGTAACTTGTTTGCCATGATAAAAACTGGTAGATAAATGCAAATAGCAAACATTGTTACTGGCAAAGGTATTGATTGATTGATTGAAGAAGCCAGATGGTGGTCTAACTGCAGGCGTTCATCCTATTACCAGTGATATTACTGCTACAGCCTGGAGGAAAATCAATCATCTCAACCCATCTTTCCGACGTTCGTTGTTTTTTCTCCCTTATCTCCCTCACGGTAGAGAGATATACGTGCTACAAAACACTTGTTAACGGCAGCATACATCAACTGATACCGCATATGATTGTGCATACATGTATATATCTCTCCTTGGCCTCGCGCCTACAAATAAATTCTGCACTGGGTTCATGATACGCCCCATATTTCAGTATCATTTTGTTCTTCATTATCAAGCTCATGTCCCTCGCTTACCAGGACACAGAAAGTACAGAAGGCACTTGTGTGGAGATCCATTGAACCTTACATCAGCCAATTTGTCACCGAGTGGCTGCTGTAAAGGGTAGCTAGCTTCGAGAGGCTGCACACAACTCCAAGTGTATAAGAACATCGAGTTCCCCCCGGGTATAATTTGGCCACTAAGATAATAGGTTCATTGGTGGGGTATTACACGTTCTATTTATAATGTAATAAAATCATGATCGTATGCGATCCATCAACTAGTTGTTTAAGACAACACATATTGTATCCACCCCTGCTGAATAAAGATGAGCAGAACGTATCTTGACATGATGATGATGGATGGCTGGCTCGGTTATAATTGAATATACAAAATTGAATTACGACATGATTTATGCATGTCATCTTGTGAGTGTCGCTCATTAGTGACTTAAGATCGCGCACCTGAACAAGTTGTTAACAAGCTGGTGCTCATCAGAATGAGGCTTAATTTGCATATGCATGTGATGAAATTATACATCGTGTACATGTATGACAATGTGTACTTGGTTTATAATAGATTTTAACACTGACATTGAATATCGATGGCAATGAATCATTGAAATTTCGTTATAATTATGTGATTAGGAGCATGGTGATCTAATTTGGCTCTTCTTCCTGTGTATAGCTATATATTAGACTGTCTATGGACTGGTATCAGACTATCTGTGAATAACTGGGCTTGCATATCAAGTCACTGATATAGTTTTTGTTGACATAAACCAGCGGAACGAGTTTTGCCGTAGCCTATATCCATTTTTTGCAGACCATTAGCTGCCTGCACAGTCTCGATGAATCCGCACAAAACGCATGCAGCTAGCGATAGCAATGACTGAGTACACGATGTAACGTCGGACAAAAACACACGCAATTAACTTGATAGCAAGGCAAAGCAAGGCAAGTGAATGTATATAACAAGTATTTAAAACAACAACCCAGATGGTATTCAACTATTCATATCATCACTCTACAAGATCATATCATTCATCAACGTCATTAAAACTGAATTACGTGCAAGCGTTAATTTTTTTTGCTTCCCTGTCATTTACATACAATGAGTTGGATTTTTATCGGTTAAAGAACCTTTAATGCACATGTTAGGTAATTTCATTTTGTTGGTTGCACGAAAAAGGTGTAAAGTACACAACGCAACTAACTGAATTGAACAAACTTGTAGGGAACATATTAAGTCACGACGTTTCAAGAAGAATATAACTTTATTGGTTGATATTCTGTTTCAATAAACCTACAACATTTTTAATGATTGGTGTCTTCAGCACAGATGAGTAGCCATTTCCAAGTTACCTTAATGGAAGACAGTCTACAAAGGGGTTAAGAGTGTGTAAGACGCAATGGGTATCATCAAACGTTATAAGCACCTAATACTTTGATTGAACTTTCCAACTACATGCACTTACATAAACGTAGCCGTATTTCACGTTCAAAATATACGGGACCCATGTTTAAGCCAACTGCATCATCCACTTGTTTGGCAAGGGACTGGCATTAAATTCACAATGTAAAACTGCATGACTGACTATCTATTCAATAGAAAAAAACGCCGAATCGAGGGGGCCAACTTTTACGAGTTAGGCTATTTGAACTGTCAGATAGAGGTTGTCTGGTTCACCTACACAAAAGCCTCGCTGTGAAATACACATGTCTATTTTCAAATGGTTGCTGAAACTATCACAACCGACAGATCGTAATTGAGGGGAATAAAATTCAAATGGCATCCCAGTTGTTGCTCGTACACAGGCGCTGTTTTTAACGTCATTGGGACATTCACATTTACGATAGTTTGGGTAAAATATTGCGAAAGACATTATAACTATTCAAGAATGGATAAATACGTAAGACAAAGTCTTATTTGATATCGATAGTATCCCCGAAGGTATGCAAGCTTTAACTCATAATACATGATATTTATGTTTAATAGGTATAACACATACCTGCAAGACGATGTAATTACTAATATTTCCTATACGTTAACAGGTATACCACCTTGTTTAATATGAAGTACTTTGGTAGACAACGAAAGAAAAATCTGCGTAAACATAGACCTAGCTGAACGTTCCACAGACAATATCAATTCTTTGCTTGACTAAATTTACAGACAGAGCAGTGGTTTCGCCGCAAGCGAATAAACAGGTACACGTACCCACTTCGATATGGAGAAATTTAGAACAGTTGTAAAGTACAAAGAATAGACACACTGATAGCCATAAATAGGTCTCGTTAACTTCGATACCGAAACGTGGATAATAAATATAAACAGCCTATATGCTTTTGTGATATATTATCATGGTTCTATGCGCACGTCAATACACATGCGTAAGCTGTTTTTTAGGGTATTTATCGTTCGGATTAGAAGCTTTTCCGGCACTTCGCGTTAAAGCTTACCGATTGCCTATTCTTTTCGACACAAACCAATTTATGCCTCAATGATTATTGTCTAATACAAATCCAAGTACGGTACATGTAGCTAATACACATGATTAATCCTACTGAAGTCAAGCAAGCAGGTGAATTTAATTACAGTATTAGATTTCCGAGCCTAGCTGAGACATAGCTGTGCGCCTACATAAGATTGAATATAGTTGTACTCGATGTATAGGTATGTATACAATAAATCGGTTGAATTCAACAGTGGCTATAATATGCGTATACATGTATGTGTATATATTTGACTAGCAGAATGCTCGGGAAAGATTCAATGCGCGCCACGCTTACATCAGCAAAATGATCGCATGGCGACGAAAGCAAACAAAACCTCTTAAACCAACCAAACCCCTTTCGAAAAGTCTTCACGATAATTTATACATCTTCTCGAGTCATCATTTAGCATTTACCAATCACTTTACATTTGAATACCACGCATTCTTTATCAACTTATACCGCCCAGTAGGTCAACATTTTATCACATGATTCTCCATTTAAGTATCCCATAACAGTACATCATACACTGGTGACAGGCTGAGGAGATATATTCTTTGAACTTTCATCATAGGTTCGTAAATCACAGGTATACATGTATTCGTATGCACCACCAGTCAATTGATAAACTTTCCACCGCTTGTGTACACATATCAGTTTTGTTTATAAAAACACTCGACAAAATTTGGGCCGAGCCTTCCCTTATCTATAAAACTAATGATTTATGAGTAAAGCACTTAGGGAATCCAGTATAAGAACGAGGAGGTATGTTCGTTTCCCTCTCATCGGGGGGAAACGTTTACGTAATCATATGCACCGCGCGAAGCTAAGTCCGGGTTTTTCTCACATCTACGTCTGAGCATCTGTTTGACAAAAACATGACGGGTGGATATTGATTATAGCTGTAAACGTCGGTCCTTAACGTGGCAGCCTCACCAGGTATGCGCTCATAGCGTGTACACGGACACCTGCGACTTTCCGGAGAGAGAATAAGAGCTCACGCCGAGTATTCCCGGACTTGTGTAAGCCACGTTGTACACATTCGGTAGATCAGACACCAGGTGCTGTATGAAGTGACCTTCAGGGCTGAACATGCTCACGCGGCGATTCTTAGAGTCGGTTAATATGATGTTATCCTGCGCGTCCACACAGATCCCTTTAGGCCACTCCATCTGACCGTTTCCATCTCCCCGAGTGCCGAATTTATCCACAAACTGACCATCGGCGGTGAATATTTTCACACAATGATTGCCCGAATCGCACACGATGATGCGATCATTGCTGTCGACTGTGAGAAAGTCGACCTGGGTGAACTGGGTGTCCCCTCTACCGTACGTGCCGAACTCACGCAGCATTTCACCATTGGGGCTAGAAACCCTGATTTTACAGAACTCCCTGTCGAAGGTGATGTAGCTTCCGTCGGCTAACGTCCCGATTCCGCAGAGCCACTTAAACGAGTCGTCCTCCCATTGATTCACGTCGTATCCAAACTCGTCGAAGACACGAATGGTTTTCAATTTTCGATCGCCGACGATCACGTGATTGGCTTTGTTCACCGCCAGCCCGAACGGTTTGATGTTGTCCACTTTATGTTTAATCGTTCCAATCTCATCGTAATATAAAATACAGCCCGTGCTATATTCAGCCACCACCAGATTGGCGTTGGGAGTGAACGCAATCGCCGTTGGCATCTCGTACTCGTTTTTTTCTTCCGTCCACAATAGGGTTGGATTAAATTGGGGTTCAGGGCCATCTGATTCCGTCTGCTCTGGTTCTGTATGCTCCTGCATCTCCACGAAAGGGCTGTCGTCGGTGGGCACATCTACTGATGGTGTTCTCGCCTTAAGCCCCGGCGAACGTGCCTCAGCCTCGGTGAATGATGGCGTTTTAGATTTAAATCCAGTCGAGTTGGTTTCTGATGAGGTGGATTTAGTCCTGAATCCCGGAGAGAGCACGGGGACTTCGGGATCATCTCCGTCCTCCACAATCCGCAGAATATCCTCCATCCCCGCGGTTTCTAAATTATCATAATCAGAGGCGTTGTCATAGTCAGACCCTGATTCCGCTTTCATATCTCGAATGGTTTGATTCTCGAATTGCATCTCCCCGACCTCGGCGAACGCCTCCTCCGCTTTATCCTCGGAGCCAGGTCCTATGTTGAAATTAGAAAAAGTATCCGAGGATAATTGAGGCTGTGGCTCCTCAGTGTTTTTATTATGCACAGCAGCCTCCTCATCTTTAGCACCGTTGAGTTGTCCGTTAAGGACGGGACTCTGTCTACCGTTACAGGTGGGGCCGGTCTCTGTGTCGTTCACCTGGGGGCCGGTACCGCTGGCGCCGTCGTGGCTGTCAGCCTCGGGACGCGCAGGACCAGTTTTTGCATCAATATCCTCGCTTTCCGGCTCATCATCCTCCGAGTCGGATTCTTTCATCAGTGACTCGATATCGGGTATATCTTTGGGCCCCTCCTCCGCTCGCTTCTTATAATAATCCCGCATTCTCTCGTACAGCACACGCGTTTCTGGGTCCATTTTCTCATCGGGTGGTGGAGGGATTTCATCGGCAAGTTTTTGCTTAGCACCTTCAGCTTTGGTTTGCGGAGAGTCCGGCTCTCTGACGGGGGACATGGGCGGGGCCTGGCTCCTGGAGGGCGTGTGGGTAGATCCCATACCCCCCATACCGCCATCAAACACAGACGCCAGAGGGGGCTCACTTTCACTTCTCCTCATCCCCGGGGTGGGGCGAGGGGTCGAAGACGCCGCCGCCGCCGCCGCCTGGGTTTCATAGCTCGGCCCCTGGGTGCTGAATGGAGAAGTGGGGGTTCGCACAGGTGGGGGCTTGGGCTTAAACTTTGGCGGTTCAGGACTGGGCTTCGCCGCCGGAGCCTTCATACCCCCCGGTGATCTGGGCCCGGGTCGGGAACGCGGTGGGGGAACAGGCGTGCCGGTCCCTGTGGGGGTGGAGGTGCTCTCCGGGGGGTCGCGAGCTTCACCCCCGCCGAACCTAGCCCTGGGGGGAGCAGTGGGGGTAAACTCCTGCGGTGTGGTCGGGGTGGTTCTCGGTGCCCCCGAGAACTGCGAGAACGAGTACGGTGAGCCGGGGTTGTCGTCCCCGCCTGCGGCCGGTGTGTTAAACTGAAATGACCCGCTTCTCTCGGGCTTCGTCGACGATCTCTCCGCCGACTCGTACGCCTTTGGCCTCTGCATGTTAAACGAGTGACTCCTCGCCGGCGATTTGGCGCGTTTCCGGTAAGCTGAGCCCAGGAGGGGAGAGTCTGTGGCTGAGTCTGTGGTGTGCGACGCCGGGCTGCCACCATTCATGCTCTCGGCAGACCCGAAAAAACGATCTCTGTAACTGCACGATGGGGGAGCACTGGGCGCTGGCGTGCCGATGCCCTCCTCCCTCACATTATTGATTATTTCCTCTAATCTATCGCGTGATCTGAACCCCGATCCGGCGCCGGGCTCATCCGCAAACGTATCGAATGTCCGCTCCATCTTCCGGCGGCGGCGGGGAGCGAACCTCGCCGACCTGTCGAACGGATTCTTCGAGGGGTCAGCCCCGGGCGGAGTGGCCGCCGGTTCCTCTTTCTTCCCCGCGCCATACCAGCTCCCCCTCGGGCTGGGGCGGGTACGCGAACTCGATGAATCGGTCGTCGTCTGCCCGTACCAACTCGACGGTCGGTCGCTATCCGGTTGTGTACTCCGCGGGCTCTCCCTGCGTCGGAAAGCGAATCGGCCATTACCGATATTTTCCTTGTCCTGCGTAGCCGAGTACGGCATCCTCTCGCCGTCAGGTTTCGTATCCGTGTGCTGACTAGAGGCACTGTGATCGCTGTCCCTACCTTTTCTCAGTGCATTAAGGTAGACCTCTTTCAGCTGACGTAGCTTAGTATCGAGCGGAAATCCGGTCACCCCGATGTGGGGCACCTGGGTAGCAGACTGACACTTGGGACACGGGATGGCGGTTATCGGCTGTGGCGAGCTCGCCGCCTGGCGTTCGTCGTGGTAGCGCTGCAAGCAGCCGCGGCAGAAGGTGTGCTGGCACGGCAACACTCGCGGATCTTTGTGGTACTCGGAGCAGACGTAACACAACAGTACCTCCTTGCCAATCACACCGTCTAAAAAAGCTCGCTGTTCAGCCCCGGCGTCTCTTGACATTCTACACAGTTTGTCACTACCATCCAGCCTCGCTATGAATTATGCACCGGTAAAAAAAGCGCCGGTGTATGGAAGTTTTGTTGTGCTTGTAGCACAATAACAAATGGGGTCCACAGTCGGTGTTGTTTTTACTGTGGTACGCTCGCTTGGTTAAGCTTCGGTACACGATGTGTCATCCCACGACTGACTGCCTTTCTACTGTCGACTTGAACCGACGAAGAATGCGCCTCACTCCAACGCAACTTTATCATGTCAAAGTCCATGTTTACTTGTCAAACTCGAAGGTTTTTCCTATTGCCGTGAGTCAGAACGCCACCCCGAGAGCTTACCAATCCCTACTGCCCAATCAATACCTTACAAATCGATACTTTGACCAGCCGGTACACAGGTGTTAACAGTAAGAGCGCGTACTTAAGCGATGTATATATTCAGCTATATACGCCCCGCACTTCAGTAATATAGTTTCTTAAAATCTTGGGCCTGCGGTTTTTGCACGAAGTTTACCTGGCGATTGCTAGAGTTCAGACGACATTTGTACGATTCAGGCCGCCGGCATTCATGCCGTGTCAGTCTAGGTGGAAATGCCTCCAGTGTGACATACCAATGCACCTTCACCTCTGCGACGATTTGGTATGTTAACACAGCATGCTGTGTGGGTATAAGTACACGCCAATATATAATCTGACAAGCAAGCTTCGATTTCGTACGGTGGCTTCAATAGAACTTTAAGCTTAACATCATTTGTTTTGGTATGACCCAGGCATTGTATGGTCGCTCAGTCGTGTCCAAAAGAACAACAAATGTATTGTGGTGGGGGAAATAGCACTCAGTACACTGTAAAATGGATCGATGTGAAATTGACCCACGGCTATTTAATTTTTTGTCTGTGATGAAATTCATTCATTGATTGCCTATTTGAAGAAGAAAGAGGGTGTCACCGTCCGGCGATTGTCATCCGTTTGAAAATTGCACAAATTTGGGCAATTGATTGCGCTCTGATGATGGAATGTCCAATTATGGAGCATTATATTAAATGATTGTCTGACTGAGTCTGGAATCGAGCCAACGAGCTGAATAACAAGCAATGATATCCTAGAGATGCACACAGCAAAGACCCATACCTATGGCCTCGCCTGTCTGATATATTGTAGGCGATACCATAACGACCTGTACACAAGCAGCGCAATCAGATATATGTTGATAAACACCATTATTTGAGGTACAAATAGACCCCAAAGTCTGTTGATTCACAAAGACGACTTTAAAAGAATTGTTTGACGAGTCTCGTCAGCCTTGCCAAAAAGAGCTCTAGGAGGTTCATCGTTGGAGCCATCGCGGTACTTTAAAGCTCGTTATTAACCTCACTGAGAAATATACTTCGGCTTATTTCACAATAAAACGACGCATCCCATTGTTGTCTATCCCTGAGGTATGTCAACGCATATGGTGATAGGTTTTGACGTAGTAGAGTTTTTATTATCATGTGTTTGGGTTTTTTTTAAAAATGGGGAAGTAAAAGATACCTTTGTTCAAGTGCATCACCTGTCAATGATCGATATTAACATGTTAATACGCAGTAAGTTTTAGATGTTCGAAGACAAAGGCCGTCAATTTGCGATTCCATTTTTATTATTAAAGTCATGCTGTGATCTAAATATTTCCCACTCATTTAAATCATGGACTATATCAGGTTTTAATTACAGAACAAAATCAAGGCCACGGGCGTTTGACAGCAGAAGGCATTTTATGATTGAACACACAAAAATAAGCCACATCAAAGGGCAGCTACAACAGAAGGATCTCATTACTTTTTACTGTGATGACGGGGTATCATACGACATCATATCTAACTATAAGAAAATAAAACTGTCAGCTTTTCGAGCTTCATGCTGGTTCATTCCAAAGGTATAAGTAGAAATCATATATACAAATGTATTCAGTAACAGGTGTCATACTGGGTATCATAGGAAAATGTATGTACTAGCTAATGCTTCTCATGGCGATTATATCTCATATGATACCAACAGTTAGTCATTATCATATTACATAGTCTGATACAGCATACTTTCATTCTCAATAATTTACATGACTTGTATACATCTTAAGGTAATAGCGTTGATTAGACGAGTGGTGCTTTATTTGATATCTGGCCTACATGTACATGTACAGGTATTGGTATGTATACAACCATATATTGATATGTTATACGTGAGTTCGTTACTTGCTGGAGGCCGATCGATTGCCATATATAACGCCCGTGGACTAACGCAACTTAATTATCTCATAATGAAAACAATGCGTCATTAATACGTTGTGAATTAAAATGCAATGATGAGCTTCAAATGACGTTTGCTATGATGGATGAGTGACATTGATGGTGGTTCAGATCCCGACACCGCATGATGCTTACATGGGAGTCAAACTCTCCATCTCACATCTGCGGTATCACTCGGTCGTGGTGTTTTTTTGAGTTTATTTAGAGAGATGAGACCATACAGTATCTATAATATGTGTCGGTGCGCTCAGCTCACAGTGACTAAACATACATAAAACAACAGTCAGTAAGCACTTTGCCAGACCCCTCCCAAGTATCAGGTATTATAAAAAGACGCAGCGCTCTGCTTGATGTGTCGGAGCCAAACAATGTTTTTCGCTCGAAGTTATAAAACTTTGACATCATTCTAGAACAGTTGCGAGACGCCGATAGAAGCTGATAGATACCGGGTCACTAAATTAATTCAGTGTACTGCCAAGGTTACATCGAATGCTTTATCTCTTTATTTCCCATCGTGAGTAAGGTAATGTTTGATATATCAATATAGTAGTTGATACCGCCACCTTGATACCTGCCATATATGATCTATCAACTCGCGCTTATCTGTACAGACAACAGACAACCCAAGAATCCAAGTAATCAAGACTGTCATTGAAAAAAAGGTCCGAAATATTTACCAATGTATGATAATATTATTACTTTTCCAAATGAACGACCCTATAGTGAATAGAGAAAAAACAAAAACGAGTTGATCCTGATGTATTGGCGCAGTTGAAGGACTGACATTTTACCTTGTAAAAATAGATTCCCACTTTAATCAACTGCTGTCACAACAAGTCTCCGCACTCTCGGGAAAGTCGGTGATGTGATTGGAAAAGTCGGGAATATTGTGCTCCAGCACCCGAGCACCTATATTAGGTAATACATCGCGTGAATATACCAATATATGATTGTATGTTAGATATATATGTATATGATGTATAAGGTTACTGATGGAATGCTTCTATGGCTCAAAATGAATCGGGCAAATCGATAGCCAAGTGATAAGCTTATCGCATGTGCTGCAGAACCGTAGCTTAATAGAGAGAAAAGCCAGGAAAAGCCATAAGCCATGATTTGTTTTATCCCAAAGGCCAGCATATTGATAATATCATCTGGATCAACTCCAGAATATGATAGAAATAATGACGCATGTTGAATGATTTCCCCGTAAGTCAGCACGCTGTTTCCGATGACTAGAAGCTCTGTGCGTTTTGTTATTGCCAGGACTGTCTGACATGAATAATACTTTTCAATGAAAGGAGATTTTGAATGTAGCCAGTTAAGACTCATAACCTCAGAAGACACTTTAATCTCGCCTATTCGATCTAAACCGCATTCAAAATAATTTGGGCCAAAGTTGAGTTTATGTAATCGCATTCATGGAATCTACAAGTAATGCAAAACACATGTCCTTGAAAATTTGGACAATCTGTAAATAAAGATTTGACCTGTAAAAAATTTTTATTATAAAATTTACTGGGTTTGAGGGTCTCTCCGCAGACAAAATAATTCCTCTCTGAGAAATCTTTTGAAGACACAGATCATCATTAATGGGACAACTAGCTTTTAAAACCCACCTACCCGTAAAAAGCGGTAAACCCATAATACTCTCAATTATATTCGAAGCTTGTGTTCATGTGACGACCATCGTGCAGAAATATGAACGGATACTGTTACATGTAAATCCCGTATGCTAGCATCAATCGCTAGAAGAAGGTTCACAGTAGCCTGTTGAAAGAAAATGTCTGCTAAAGGATAACACATTAACGACTTTCTTGTCTTTTGACATGTGACATTGGTCACACAATGACAAGTTATCAAAAACATTATATATTGTAATGCGAAAAGGTGAGAATTTGAAAGTAAGTGCATTTTGCGTATGGGAATTTCATCAACACGTTAGATGTTTTCTTCTTAATCATAATCAAAACGTACTCACAGGTTTACCATCAAGTGAACATTATTCATGTATTTTATCTCAAGCCGATTGTGATCGTGTACTTACTAGCTTAAGCTCCTACATAGAAATTCACAATCCAAATAACTCGAACTTAAGGAGTATTACAATGGTTTATGCGGGAACAACGATTATCTAAATGCGCGTAGATCTATTGATATTTTGACTTACGATGACTTTACCCCCAGCGAAAAATGGGAGCGAAGAAGGATTAGTCCTTATCCTGATGCCAGTTGCACATTCATAAAGTGGATTTCGCATTGATAAGAAAAACATTTCGCAAATATCTGGATGGAATATTTTCATTATGGAATGCTTCGGCGATAGTATTATATCATAAATCGCTATCACAAACTCGTTTATTTATGTTAATTATGGTACGCTAGTGAGGTTTTGCCAATGTTTTCAGACTGAAAAATGCGTAGCATACCTGGGGCAAAGATTACCCCTTTAGAAATTGTATCAGAGCCAGACACATATTTATATTTCAAAGCCGGTTTTACAAAGACTGAATTCTGAGTCTGGTACAGAAAAGGGAAACATAGCATGTAAGGATTATTCTAGGCTTACAGGTAGATAACCAATATAGCACGAGCAAACAGGGATAACAATATATTCGGGAAGTCGCTGAAAGTGTACAACAACAGCGCGTCCCATCTCCCTGAGATTCAGCTACCCCACCCTGCTAAGCTATGTTGACGAACGTATTAGTTTAAAAAGCAACAAGATCCGACACCTGTCTTGTCAATTCGGTCCAACTAATAACCCGCAGGTAGATCTCTTTTTACCCACTACCCACACATTTTTTATCAGCGGGGTTGATGGATAATTTTTATTTTTGATGGTGGCCGAGCAACAATTTGTGTCAAACCTGTTGACCCGGGTAACCAATAAACGCCTATCGCCTTACTTATTCTCTCAAGACGGACCGACTGACCTCGCATAAACTATGGACGTGTCAAAATCTAGGCATGTCAATTAATGGAACAGACAAATCTGTCCAGCGTTATCCCTGGATAGCGTAATAATTCTTTTCCACGTCGAAGTTTGTTGAAACTGATTAAAGGCAAATGCCGCTTAACAAGAGAATCAGTTGGTGGTGAAGTATAAACCCTTGTTTACGAGACCTTTCCGTGAGGCCGCATCAGACCCGAATCAATAACATACAAGAATACCTGCTCACTCACTGGAAACACCTTGTGATAATTTGCACAAATTTAAAACTGCCCAAGGCTTGTTTACGATGCGCGCCGGTTTCACCAGCCACCATTACACACTTGCTCCATACACCAGCCGATGTGTCCATTAATATACAGTCACAAAGGTGTTTTACATATCAGGAGAATAATTCAAGCATGAGTTTAGCATCAGAAAAGTATCATTCGAACGGTTACAAAGGGATGTATGTATCGTATATCTATAATGATAATGACTTTTGCATAAGCACTTCTAAACAAATAGAAACCAGTACTTAAAAGTTACTTTTTAATATCTCTAGGGTAGAAGTTGTTAAATTAATCGTTGGCCGTATTCTAGGACAGTAAACATCTAGACCCATAACCTTATACGAATCTTGTTTATCCTAAAAATGTGGGCAATGTGAATATTTCATGATAGCTTGTCTCTGACAGGGGCAATTATATAAATTAGGATCCCCTACTTTAACTTCGGAGTCGCCATAGATCAGAGATGATGATGGTGATGAAGATGGTCGCGCAGGTGAGCCTCGCGAGGTACACACGCGGGCAGGAAGAGCTACAGGGGTGAGTGGGACATGACGCGCTAATGACTGGACCGTCAGTCTGAAACCTGCCACAACATCTCGGCAAACAACTGAACCCAAAGTACACCCGGCTTCAGGGTCGCGCTGGACTCTTCCGCATGACTGATTATAAATAAGTACACCTCTGCTCGTTTTTTACGAGTGTGACGCCATCTCTTGCACCTGACCAAGCTCATAAACTGCGGACAAGGTCAACGTGTCACCAATAACAAGCATCCTGACTTTGATGTTATAGATTATACCAGGTGTGTTTAAACTTAATGCATTCCAAATTGATACTATAAGCCAACAGGTTCAAATTAACGACAAAGGCCATTAAAATTCCATCAAAATACGATTAGATTTTCGGAAACGTTGCCATGAAAAAACAGACGAGGCACATCCTGATTATCCTCATCGCAAAGGTATGATATCAGCGTTCGACGCCTTCGCTCCTTAATTAAATACAAAATGATGACGATGATGACGACGATATATTTTGGCTGACTTGAATTTTAAATAGCTGCTATGACGCAAGTCTATAACTTCGATTATGTATTGCTGTTATTCTATATAGTAAACAAAGCGCTCTCTCATTGTTTAATTGAATATGACATTTAAATTGCTCGCGCAGCCCCCACGGCTCCTCGGATCGTGGGAGTCACCTGCACTTGTAGCTACAGGTTCGCGGCCCACTGACGTCGGCCGTAAAAAACCTGAGCAGACGATCTAAGATGTAGAATAATGATGGCATTGTGGTAGACGGATGTCGTAACTGTCGGTCGGCATTGGCTCGGGTGCCGACTTGAGGCATTTGAATGTAAACACACAAGCGGGCATTCACTGGAGGCGTCCGAAGCGTGATAATAACGCAGCTTGTTTTATGCCAATTAATGCGTGTTTTTTAGGAACCCTACGTATATCAGGGGCGAACAAGGGAAATATTTTACTGACACAATCTCACTTCACACAGGTGGAAAATTACAGGAAAT
>JAXGGS010388827.1:65480-76934 GCA_035585475.1 Armandia brevis
GTCTTAACTAACAATTAATATTACCAATGTAATAAATAGATACATGTGTGACGAAATAACTTCTGATTCACGTGAATAAAGAGTCACATAACACTGATGCAACGGAAAAGTCAAAGTATCTTTAAAACTGATTCCGTACTTGATTAAAATAGCAAAGAATACAATGAATATCCTATAATTATAGAATTAAGGAGACAAGATATTGCCATGTACATATTTCATACATACATATACATTTGCAAATGTCAAAACAATATGTCACTGATGTTTGCATTGAGTGTGGTCCATTTCCGAAGTAGACTATCTAGGCCCTGAAATAACGAAAGTGAACATTTATCAAATACATTGTAGTTATTAACAGATATATAAATATATGGGACACATTAGAAGAATATGCCTTTTTACATTCTATGCCGAGAAATTTTAGGAGGAACAAAACATGACACCGTGTTATAAAACTCCATCAAACGTATCGGTTTAATTGTGTACACATCTCATACTGATATATACATAAACATGGAACATCCTGCCTTCATGCTTTTTACGTAGTGGAGAAAGTTGCGTACAGAACATGGATTTGCTCATCTCACATACTATGCAGATGATCTATTGAGTGTAGTGTAGTTGTAACCAGACGTATACAAATACAAAAAATGTACATGTACATGCATATACAAATGTAGTAATGTACATACACATACAATAATAGTGTACCGGTACGTCTATGTTGTAGGTGCATCACGGAGGACATTTGACACGTTTCAAATATCGTAAACCGTCTGTACCTTATACTTTCAGTTTCTTTTTACTGACAGATCTCCTCATCATTTTGCTCATACACTTTTGACCTACATTTACAAGGACACCAAATAAGACCCAATGAAAATGAACAGGGTCATATTCAGTTGCCTGGCACTTTGTGAATCTATTTAAGAATATGTATAGAATGTCTGGACGTTTATTCACTAAAATCACCATGAATTTTGAAATTATATTAGATTTGAAAGACCACAGGGCTTTGATTCAAACAACCAATTATAATGAACAAGCTCAATGGACAAACTTACCCATCTGGACCCTTGGCATCTCGCAGCACTCACACTTGTCTAGTAGAGGATGGTTGGCAAAGGTGCACGCTGAACAATTCCAGTTCTCCTCCTCCTCCGGCTCGTGTCTGGGAGGGATTATAGACGGAGGGGGCGGCGGATGAGATGGAGGCAGCGACATCATGCTCAGAGGAGGGTTGGGCTCAGACGGCGACCCTAAAACAACAAGACAACAGTTACATATACGTGTACGATATTTGATACAGTATACCGACACTTAATTTTCCTCTTTATAGACCCATCAATTCATAATAAGCACATTTTATTACCGGTATTGGCTAGTACTTTTGTGAAATTTCATCCAATGACTGTTTTGATTAATCAGTTTAGATATACACGTTATATTAACACGTAGTTGTGTGTATATGCTGTACAAATACTACATGTAATAGTAGGACATGTAAGAACTTACTGGTATATGCTGGAGGATGTCTTGGCGGTGGAGGTCTGGCTGGGGGTACTTGTCTAATATTCACATCAGTGGGACGAGTTGCAGCACTACTGACGGGAGCCAGCTGGCCAGTGGGTATATTACAGTGGAAGTTTTGGTTGGTGTTACCAGACTGGTGGGGATCAGTCCATCCAAGTGGCGCTAACAATGAAAACGATTTGGTCAGTAAAATATGCTAAACGTTTAGGTAAACAGGCTAAACGTCTTGTAACTAATCGAAATGTCTAAGTAAACCACATATATTGGACATAAAAATAGTACACTTACTTTGACCATTGTTAAACATGTCTATTTCTCTGGCAAGAATTTGGATGTCGATTTTTATTCGTCTATTTTCTTCTCTGACCTTATGTAGATCCTCAGCCTAAGAGAAATGAATTACGTTGTATAACGTCTATGTTTTCTTAATCAAATAGAACTATAGAGATATGTTAGGTGCCATGGAAAATCGTTTACACTAATGATATTGTTTCGGGCCTTCCTCTTTTGTAACATCTGCTTCTCCATCAACCCCACCTCCATTCTCAGGGAATCTCTGTGGTACTGACTATCCTCTAAATCTACACACAACTTTTGCATCCGAGCTTGTTGATGTAAACATAGAGCTGCAATGATCAAAGGCACATGCGGGGTAGAAATTTGTTGATGTTGATTACGATCACAAATAAATTTACGAATATTGAAGGCATTTTGCTGAAACATGTACATATATCTGTTTCGATTGCTTTACCTTGCGCATAAGCTGAATCTTCAGAGCCGGCTGAATGACGTCGATTTACCGGCATCTGACCTGTTAATGCATCGAAGTTTGGCAGACTGGTGCCCCCCGAAGATGTAGGAGAGGGGGTCACAGTTGGCTGCATAGGCGGTTGCATAAAGCGTTCCTGTATAGGGTCCTTGTCCGTCCAATCACTTTTAACCGGGCCCTCCTTCCACATCAACCTTTTTGGTTGCATAGGTTGTTGATACACTGGAGGTCTTTGGTCGAATCTGCCACCACCACCACCAGCGGGGTGTATTTGATTGGCGTCCACCGGTAGGCTCATTCCCCCGGCCCCGCCACCTTGTAGATGCTGTGGATAGGTGGGAGTTTGTCCGGTGACATAAATACTAGTGGGGTTGTTAGTTACTGGTGGGGTCGTCGTTGCATTAACCGGTATGTACACCGATGACACATGGGTTGCCGGTGGTGGATTCGCACCAGGTGGCGTGCTGGATGCGTACGGATATCCCGGGCTTCCGCCTGGGTAATTATTGTTAGGTGTCATTTGATGCATACCGTAAGCACCGTCAGGCGGGGTGACCGCTGGCCGGGTTGGTGTCGTGGGCGAGTGACTGCTGTGAGCGAGCCGGTCGGGGCTCATGTAAGGCAAGGAGGCGTTGCCTGGCACGTAGTGTGGACTAGTATCACTTACAGTTCGTCCCGTTTGTGGGAAACCCTGGTTGAATGTCTCCGGTCGGTTCGGGCCGTGAGCATCTGGCGCACTTGAGTTTGGCATATTTCCCTGGTTAGGGTAGCTCCAGTTCGCATTTTTTTGATAAGGGTAAACCGCAGACCGATTGTTAGGATATATCACATTTTGCGCTTGAGGATATAAACGCGTATTCATGTTCGAGTTAATCCACTGGGCGCCAAACCCGCCCGTGGCCCCCGAAGCACTATGAAAAGGCACAGGCTGTTCATTTCCTTGCGTGCTAGAGGGGTTATTGTAACCTTGTTGACCGCTATTACCACTAGGCGCATAGCTATTCGGCTGTTGACCGTAGGCACCTGCTGCACTGGCTCCTTGGTACTGGCTGGGGATTCTGCTGTCTCCGCTGACGCTACACGGGATGGTGGGCAGAGCGAACCCACCGCCCTGCGGAGGGCTCATGTAGTGCTCCAGATTGTTTGACGAGGGCGGGGCGGTTGGTGGCCCGGGCGTCACATAGGCTCTGTGGGTCGACGTAAATGCTGGCGTGGTGGAGCTATGGTGCATCCCTGGATTACTGCCATAATGAGGCTGTTGCTGCCCCATACCGCTGGCTCCGGAGAGAGCGCCCGGCAGACTGCTTCGGCTGCCCGTCGAGTCACTTCGTCCTCGGAACTCAGCACCCTCGCTGCCACTGGAGCATCCAGACTGGCTCCGGGGCCTGTTTGGTTGCTCAATCGTGAGACCATGGAACTGTTCGACAGGCGGCCCATTGTACAGGATTCGGTTGCTTTCGTGTGATAAAACGTTCACACATCTTTCAACGTTGTTGGAATTCTAAAGTAAAAGTTTGGCCAGGGTTCAAGCACATGCAATTAGAGATTCAGATTCGGCATTGAAGAACAAGTTGAACTTTATGTTACACAAAATGTACATGAACGTGAAGCAGGTGGGTTTTACAAGAACCCATAGTATACAAACCTGTCGAATAACTGTTTTGACTTTTTCTTCAGGAATCTCAGGGAATTGGTTCGACAGCTCCAAAAAGACTCGTTGGTCGATCCCCACCTGAGCCATGGCGATCTTAAATTAAACGAAATGGGATTGAGATTGAGAAAAAATTACAACAAAAGATATAAAGCTGTGAATTTTTAACGAGCAATCCATGCAAATCGTAAAAATGATAAGAATACTCGGGAACATAGAGGTTATTTCTTTCGCTTTTTTCCTTATTTAAGAGTAGATTAACTAAACATTCTCTGGTCACTATGAACAATACGATTTAAGCCTTAACAGTTGCCCAGACGTCCCAATATTTCACATAACTTTATTGAGGACGATACACATCATGCTAATTTAATTCAAATGGATTGGTAACTCTCCATATCAAATGACGTCTGTCGTCATAAGGTCCCTTGTCATTTGATTTGCTGCTAAAAACCAACGTCATAAGGACCTCACGCCATAGGTTGACAAAACATTTAAAGACAGTTTGATACATGTATGAGTCATACCCATGTACCACGTTACAGTGAGTAATACACGTCCATATAAACAAACCGGGTTTTCCAAAACATGCACAGTAAAGACACTTGGCATTTAAATGAAGTACCAGAAAGTTTATAGGATGAGCAAGTGACGAAAACAAGTTGTGAACTTCAGCAGCTACCCTATGAAATTGAAACGTATTTGAATCAAACGTCACCTTAAAGTTAGTTTTGTGTATTCAGTGACAGTGATACAGTCTCGTATAAAAACGCGGTTGACATATTTATCTATTTAGTGGTTTGATTGCAAATTGTTAATGCTTGACCGCTATGTTTGTTCTCTTGAACATTAGCAAGGCTATTTGAATGGGGAAAAACGGCGTTTCATCATGCTGTAAAAGGAATACGTGATGTTGACACTGAGACTGTCATGTCTAAGAACTATTGTCACATCATATCAGACTTGGGGCACCACATTCAGCCGACTAAACACCCTGTCTGTGTCCCTGCAACAGGCTTATCATCCATATCCTGGGTCTACAAATTAATCTAGATTCGATCTAAATCTATTATATAGATATTTACCTCATCAATTCGTTGCACTGGGACAATATTTAACTCAGTCTATTTTCACTTCCTACAGTATTTTCTGCCATCCTGGAAGCATCTGGTACGCATGCGCACAACGACGAAACTCTTCCGGACAGTTGTCTATTTTATCTTACACACAATATCCTTTGGGCACCAGCGGAGGAGTAGTGCATCTAGTAAATATGAAATTGCAGATTTACAGTATACTCCCTTCCCCAGTTCATATTGACTGCAACTATCGATAATCAGAAATTAGGAAAAAGCAAGTATTCATCCTCAAGTAAGATGTATGTCCTTAAATGACTAATCATCATTTGATAAATTATATTTTAACAAGTTTCATTGGACGAGTATCAGCAACGATACAGAGAATCAATTCTCAAATAATACCGTGTATTATATGAAAGACTATAATACTACAACGATCAGATTATAAAATCTAAATTGCAGATTGAACGAATTGGAGACATCAATGACTATTTTTCCCCGTGGATATGCATCCTTCTGTACTTCTCAAATCAACAATTACGAAGAGTAGCGCAGTACGCAGTGCGTGTGGTTCTGCATGCGTTCTACACATCCAGAGTTCCTGTACTACTAAGCGCCGGCTGTGTTGCTCAGCCGCAAAACTTGTGTACTACTTACAGACCGACTTCTATAAGCTGATATGTATGGCTAGTGTTGCTAGGCTTTAAATCATTGCTAAAAATGATAAAAAAAATTACTTACATCCTTGTTCATAAAACTACCATTATTTTTTTCGTGGTAAAATTATAACTACACCTTTGTATATCACCTGAAACCCCAGCAAACCATTTAAAACAATCTATAATACATATAATCGTAGTCTATGCTTATCGTCTCTATTTATGGGTATTTATACTATATCATCACCAACTCGTCATGCTATTCTTAATAAGACTAGTTTGCCATTCTGACAAGCCGATGTTGTATACCTGCGCATATATTTGATACCACTAAGCCACAGGTTGCAATCAATGTATCTTAATCGTGTAATTAATATTCACAGGCGGAACTTATCTTCTTGTGTTTGATATAACAGCTTAAAAGGTTACTCAAGGAGTATAATCGGTTATTTTAACACCTTTCTTTTCCTAGATTAACTTTGATCTTTAAAAAGTGTTTTAGCGAAGGATTAGGGTTAATTCATTCGCCAGCACCCGTCTTTATTTTTTTTTACATTCAGGAAATCTACACTACATGCAAGTTTATCGCCAGACAAACCGATGTTAATCTCCACTAATCCATTTCATGCATGGATTATCCATCCGTGACATTGCCAGGATAATCACTTTAATCCTTGGTTTAGTATCGATTCCTCTTTATAATCCTCCCCACTACATATGGTCAGTAATTGGGTCCCTTCAAACATTTTCTTGCTAACAAGTGTTTGCGCCTAATTGAATACCAAAGCTGCCAAAGAAGGAATCAATCATTCGATAACATAAAAATTGTAAAATCCCGATCGAAACACAGGTATGCACTTTGTCTTCTTGCACCGATGAACCTGGCAGAGTTCATACATGTGTTGGCGACTGCGTTATTACTCGCGAATCATAAGCGGGACATGCTCCAGTGGGCTCAATTGCAGTCTGGGATTAATTCCGCGGACGAATTGCGGCAAAGAAAAGGTTATTCATTAATCTATGAGCGTTAAGTGCTTGGCAACGTACAAAGTCACTTTAGCGGGTCTTTCCGATGGTGTTCTCTAAGTGGTGTAGGGTTTCTCTATAAGTGCGAGGATTTCATGTCAGGTGAGAGAAATATCTTGATTCAAGATGCTTCGTTTTGTCTGAACACACGCATGTAGAACTTCGAGTGCGCGTCTATTCACTTTAATCGAAAACCAATTCATGATATCTTAAGTTATAAGGGATGAATTCATACATCTATGGCGATATAATAAATACGATTACACGTTTTTCAGTATGCAGGCGATCTACCGGGATACGTGAGCGCATGAAAGGATGGCAGTGTTTTTCATTCGTGAGGTAAATTGATAATTTAAGTAAAACAAATATCGTGCGGATTAAAAACGCCTGGACTCGACGGCACTGTAGCCAACCAGAACATTTATGTTTAAGATATAATTATGCAACCCACTTCGCGCAAGACCGGGTGCCATGGATGACGGTATATTAAAGATCAACATCAGCTATCGGTAGCAAATTTGACTTTAAATCCGGCTACCTATATGTGTTGCAATCTGATTATACAATGTTCACTTCATTGTTTAATGTTGCTATTAGGATATCGAAGTTGAACTCTAACTTGTAAAGGTATATATATCAAATACTTTCAATACAGGTTGGAGAGGAAGAAAAATGCTTCATGCTGATATATTTCTTGAATTTCAGTGATTATAAATGCTCATATCAACGGATGGAAAACTTAGTTTGAGGATTCTGAGCTAATCCACAAGGTAAGGTTATCAGCTTCTTAATTACCGGTATGTCATGAATAGCAGGTTTCTAACAATGTCAATGTTCGATGGACGTTAATTGACAAATCTCAACTTCTGGGATGTGTAGCGAGACGGTTCTAGTCATTCCTACATACTTTGGTTTGACATGAATTACTGTTTATCAAAACTCAAACGTAAATTATGGACAGCTATATGACAGAATTACAGATTTGTTTTCAATTTGAATGAGCATAACCTATTACTAAATGGATAATGAGTTTTAAGACTTCATATGAATATGTCCAAAAGCCAGACAGTTTGTAAGAGTTTGATATTGATTGTACACAAGTATTATAACTGTTCGACGCGTGTTTCTAAGCAGTTTCAAGAACTCTAAATTTTGTTTCTTCATGTGCAATTACATGAAAAATTGAATATTGGAGCCGTAAGCCAATATTAAATTCATATTAATTTGAGGCAAGGCTAAGTTGCGTGCCTAAATATTTGGTTACACGTCTAATGGTGGGTAAAGTGGCAGACACTTCCCATGTGAGAAAACATTTCAATACCATTCATCGATCCATTAAGTCGTATCGCCACCGTGTTTGCAATGCCCGCTAATCACTAAAAGAAAACTTCTGTGCATAAATCAGTCAAGTTAAATGATTTGGAAATGTTTTACCTCGTTCAATATCGGCCCGCGTAATCGCTGGCCCTATTTCGCGGATATCAGATCTCGGGACCTTTTGCAGGTGGCTCATAAAACCGGTGATTACCGGTTGATTAATTCGCCGGCTGATTCATATAGCGTCAAACAATTGCCGGGAAAATGATTTGGTGCACGGACTAGACCTTACATAACTTACATAGAAAACCATTAATTCATACTCCTGACAAACAGTTACAAATTGCATGACGTCCGTAAGTAAACAAACCATATAGATTGAATTCAACTGTGAGATGGCGAGTGGTTGGTGCAACATGAGTGCTATTTCATGGACACACGTGCGCTGCATTCTGACCGGAGTTCATGCTGACTTCCCGAGTCCGTTTGGCTCAGATTTAGTTATTGATTGAGCTATGACATGTTCGGTCCCTCTTAATGTTTTTACCGCAGGATTTCGTGAGGGGTTTCACTTTTTTCATCTTTTAAAAATTCATGCACGGATCTAGCTAGCTCTGGCGCGGCGGTTAGGCTGCCGTGATTTTATTCAGTACTATCGTGCTTCATATTACCCGGGATCTCTACCAGTTCACCATCTGTGGTCTAGGGCTGGCCCGTTTCTATGGATTCACAAGCGATTTAATGTCCTCTCTTTTGCATGATATCCTACTGATTGCAGGTACTAAGAATGGCATCTATAACCGAGGTATCGGAGCTGGATATGGGAGGAGAGAGGGAGGTGAGAAGAAGTCTGGTTAACCAGGAGTTAATGATGCTTTACGGCCATGACGTCACTGGGGTAAGAACTATGATTGTAATTATGTCTCCAACGTAATGCAGGACTCGAATTTCGTACACAATTTGCAAATATATCATCAATCTAGAATGAAACATAGTTTTTAAATGAAAGTACATTAGACTATAAGGCATTGTTTTCTTCTTACGTGTAAAGTACTTGACTGAGGTAGGTCTTTTTGATTTTCCACTCATGGACATTTGATACAAGGGCTATTAGATTTTGCATGTTTTGCAGCTACTTGTACATTTCAAGCCGGGGCAGGTTTTACTATAAATATATATGTATATTGTTCATGTTGAATTGTAAAATAGTTATACATGCAGTTGTTGATATTGAATATTGGATATCTGTAGATCAAATGACAGTTTGTTTGCTTTGTTTTGTTATTTTAGAGGAAGCCAGGTCATGGGGTAAAAGTAATTACTGCTAATTGTTACCCCTTGCATGTAGTTATCCCAACTGATTGTAAGATAATATCGTGCTTTCACCAATCAAACCAATCAAAACTCCCGGGGCCGAGGTATTGCACAGCATGCTTAGCGCACATGGATAGATTTGCACCCTAATTAACCATAAATGATGAATGTCACTAATAGTGAAATAGTTTCTAACATCCTAGTAGTTTTCTTATAGGTACCGTATGATTATGACCATCATACACATTGCATCAGTTTTAATTTAGTCTCCATATAGTTCTCACATTTTAAGAAAGCGCGTAGCTTAGACATTAAATAGCTGTATTACAATCAAAATAGACTCATAGACAATAACAAAAATATATTAGAAGGGATAATTTACCGAGATCTTATTTAAAATGTTAATATTATATTTGAAATTATAGTACCTGCCTCCTTTACCAAAGAATGAACGCCCGAAAAGCTGCAAAGGTATATTAGATTATATCATTTCATATATAAGGTTGTTTTGCTCTCTGTAATTTTCCGTAAAATATTTTGATAAGTGTCCTTGAATATCGTTTATTTTTTATAGTTGCGGGAGGGGTTTGGAGAAATACCAACCAAGCAATGCGCCAACTTTCAGCGGTAAAGATACAACATGCCATCGATCATGAATATCGTCAATTTACGAAGACTCTTCCACTGTTTATTTTATACGATTTGTAATCACCTTTCCTATTATTTTTACCAGACTTCCAGAAGGGGTCCACGAGTAACGGTATTTCCGAGCAGGACTGTGACAAAGAAACCTCCGGCTCTTTCTGATGAAATGAAGCGACCTCACACATCTTTCCAGAATCACATCACGGATGTGTTGAACACAAAAATACACGTGGACGCTTTCAGGCCGAAGTCCTCACATGGGAAACTAGAAAGTGACCAAAGTACCAAATATAAAAGAATTCTACCCGTGGAAAACCCAGAGGGCCTGATTACACCAAGTGAGTTTTGTATTCATTATCAAATCATGAGATCTTTGTAAGATGTCACACCGAAAATTTCTATATTATCGGTAGAACATCAATTTATGATACTGGCCTTTACAAACTTACAGAGACCTTACCAAAGCCAGACGTATACACCGAGGAACAGCTGATAGCAATGGAGAAGCTGTTATCATGCATGGACAATGGACTAAGGAAACCGAAGCTTAAGGCCGGCATGGCGAAACGGAAACGACGCTCCAAAAAGGGTAAGAACTGATTTAATGTATTAAAATTTTCCTTTTTCAAACTATATTCCCAAATAAGATAAAGATCGAGAATCTATGTAATAATGTATTTTGTTCGGTATCTTGATGTTTTGTCTCATTAATTCAGATACGCAGAAAGTGGACATAGATCTGGAAGCTAAAGTTGGTGAATACATTACCCGGGTACTCGGAGGTGACATTGACAACGTGCCCGCGGACATGTCCACCCTCGTCAGACTTTTTGTCTACAGTAATCGCTCAGGTAGGTGGTGTTTTTTAATCCTCTCCATTAGGGCTTAATCCCCCGGCTTACCAATCGCTTGGCATCGAAAGATCGTTCTTAGTATACGCGACAAAAATTGTAATTACCGGTACCTGGGGAGTCGAACTTTAGCTAGGCCAGACTTTTTCAGATATGGAGGCGGAACGCGACGCTCTGAGAACAGACGCCTATATGGAACTGAGAGCCTATTGTCAGAGACAGGGATTAGAGTTTATTGTGGTGGATATGTGTGGGCCGACCATGGATAGCGCTACCACTCAATACTGGATGGATGAGGTCAACAGATGCAAATCTCAATCCATGGGACCATTCTTTGTGGTGACTACTTAAGCCAATTAAAATGCAATTTACACTGTCACCTATCGATATAATTCATTGCTAATTCTAGCCGAACATTTTTTAGGGATTATGTGGAGATTATTATGGATCATACAAACCACCGTTGGTAATACCGGCAGACGAATACGACACGATATACGGGGTTGCAAATAGAAATCACATTGAGGGCAACGAGCTTCTCAGAGACTCATACGAACTGGATGAAAATGCAATACCGGCAGTTTACCGATTTAAGGTATCTTTTATT
>JAXGGS010388828.1:5838-39399 GCA_035585475.1 Armandia brevis
TATATGATTGATACATGTATATGATTGATACATGTATATGATTGATACATGTATATGATTGATACATGTATATGATCAATACATGTATATGATGAGTTTGGCTCTAAGCTATAGTAGACACACTACATGGGCATTCATGGCAACAATTTCGGAATTGTCCGTAATTTACACAAAAAGATTGTTATCGTTTGGAAATGGCTGAAAACAAATGGAATTCCAAATTATCTACCAATTCATATATATATGTAACTATTTGGGGACATGAATTTTTTATTATTGCAAATGTAGACGGAAATGCTCCCCAGTCAAACAAAAAGCGATTTTAGAAACCCAGAAAACCTATATAAAACTTTGTAGCAATCAATTTGAGCAAAAATTTATAATCGAGTGGCTATTTGATTTTTTATATCAATTCATTCAATATTCTGGCCGTTAGAGTCATGAAATCGAACCAAATATATTAGATCTTAAGGCGAGTGTTGTTGGTTCCAATTATGCGCCGGGCGTGCTAGATATATACATGTTTATAAGACGTTGCCATGTCATGTTGATACGTCATCGTCACGTTTTGTTGCGTAATAAATTTCGGGCATAAAGTACAAGAATACTTGTACTTTCTAAATCAAATAGCTAGATAGTGAAACACATAACATTATTGTGATTTATGAAATGGAATCACAATAACTTATAACATATCGGAGCCGAGCTGTGCGCATTGTGCGCGCTCCTCTCGTTCATGTACGTGTATATGATTAATATATGTACATGAGTAATACATGTACATGAGTAATACATGTACATGAGTAATACATGTACATGAGTAATACATGTAGTTACCGATTTCCAGTCTTTCTTCTTACTGGGAGCAGCAATGTGAATCACGTGACTCGCTTTTAACTTTCCCGCTCTGGTTATACAAATCCCCGACTGCATGTCTCCATTATCCACTATAAATAACAATATACATTATATCATCCGCTAAAATAATAATATAGATCACATTATCCACTATAAATAACAATATAGATCACATTATCCACTATAAATAACAATATAGATCACATCATCCACTATAAATAACAACAAAAATCATCATATCGTACCATACATTGTTTGAAATATATAATTATATACAATTATCATTTAAGTAAAATCAAACGCATAAGAAATTACAGACAGCTTATGAAGGACCTTACCTGCTTTTTTGCACTCAGCCACAAACGAGCGACCTCCAGCAGTTGACATGGCTTTCGCAACTCCGCCTACAATAAAAATAATAAATAATTAAATTCAAATTAGTTTCATAAAAGGGGTTATTAACGTTTATACCGTTGTTCCAGAACCCAGTTTGTCGTTAAAAGTAGACTTTAACGTATAGATTTTTACCAGCATTGATAGTGTGTGTATTTAAAGTTAGATATTTAAGTCGTACCTGAAGATAAGTCTATTTTAGGATCTGTACTGTTGACTATAGCATCGGTGCTCTCCTGAGTGATGTCGCCAAGTTCCAGCTCCAGTTTGACATTCTTCAGTGTGAGCTGAACCCCCGTCAGGTTACCGCTAGAGGGCAGCACTCCCGCTGTGCCACCTACAGGTAAAATTGATAACTAATCAAACAAATATTTAATGTACCAACATTGAAACGATGGCTTGAGACTGAAAGATTGATGAATGGTAACAGACGTTTCAGCGACGAAACACAAGCAGTTGAACAATGATATTGTGGTATTGAAGAAGTGCGACTTTAGAGCCCTCATGTTAGTTTTGTCCCAGTATGTTTTAATTAAAGAAACGCATGTAGAACCTCGTTATAACGCGGTTTTATAATAAATATATGTTATAATATATGTTTTATCGCTTGCCCAAATCTGCGGTTTATAGAATGAACTGATAAATCGGGTCCCCAGAATAATTAATACGCGAACCTTCACTTTATCACGCTTATCAGGATATCTCCTGCCACCCGCGTTATA
Source organism: Armandia brevis (assembly GCA_035585475.1). Lineage (NCBI taxonomy): Eukaryota > Metazoa > Annelida > Polychaeta > Opheliidae > Armandia > Armandia brevis. The sequence continues at coordinate 7,812 of JAXGGS010388828.1, forward strand.
GCGAGGGTCTGATATAACGTAATGATCATTGTTGAGGATAGTCAGGAATTTTACCTCCAGTTATAGCGAGGGTCTGATATAACGTAATGATCATTGTTAAGGATACTCAGGGATTTTACCTCCAGTTGCCCCGGACAGAGATGGTTCAGGGATAGGACTCTCGGTTTCTGATTTCATCTTCCTCCTCCCGCCAGCTCCACCAGCTCCAGGGAGGTTCGCCTGTCTCCGACATTCCGCTTCAAATGCCTGGTGAATAAATAACAATCTAGAGTGACACATACCTATATATACATGTAAGCTTACAAGGGAGGGGGGGGGCATGATGATTCATTCTGGTGACACACAAATCATTACAAACAAAGAGTAGAAAAGGTTCACTGAAAAATATATTTTAACTAGGTCACACTTATTTTGTCATAAATTCCAACATTTTCCATTTCAAATTACATCGTTTACACGGTATCGATGGATAGTTTAATTCTGTTGAAGGTTCTTATGAAATTAATTAACTAGGTGACCTATACGTACATGTACATGTATATACATAGGTTATCAACGAAGAAAATGTTTCGTCAATAAAAATATTAAATCTGAACCTTTTAGAACATTTCTAAATATAAAAATAAAAGTTTACTTCAGCCAACATAGTTGGGTGTATGTTATACATTTTTTCCTAGTGAGTAGTATGATAAAGGTGATCCTTACCGCCAGAGTTTTCTGATCGGACGGGAAGATGACGAATCTGACATCTTTAACGCAGCCTCCTTTGTTCGCCTCACTGAATTTAGCCACCTCGGCATACATCGTTTTCGCACATTCATCGTGCGGTACTGCATTATTTCCTATAAAACAGTATATTAGATACGGTATGATTACTACAAATTAGTCAATTAAATTTAATCATACAAGACTCGAAATAGGCAGTACGACTATCTATACAGAGGAACCGTTATTTAAATTTTCTAAAATATTCGCTGTGTCCAGATAGATGCTTTTTGATATGCGGACAAAAAAATAGTCAATTGATCAATAATAAAAATGATTTCAGGATGAACTGAAGCAAGATATAAAGAGTGTTTGGCAATATTGTTTTTCTCGGATAAACCGACTGGTAAAAACTGTTTTCTCACCGCTGCCGATGGCGGGAAAAGCGATTGAGGCGAAACCGGTTGCTGTCGTCTGCTTTAAACACTCGGAGATGGTGCGTTTAATGTTCTAAAAATACAAGCGCAAAATGTATCAAAATCAGGTAAATTGACAAGAAATAATATTACACTGCAAGAGCCAAATGTCGTATCCAGAAATATCTTCGATGACATTTTTAATCAATCTCATATTTGAATGTAAGTACATGTATTTGTTTTTACCTTTGAACATTTACCGCCAGTGCCATCCCAGTTGCCACAGTTACAGTGAAACACTTTCTTACACTTTAATCTATGCCCTGACGTCACAGCAATGCTCCCGTGACCTAGCGGAACCTTCCCTTGAGCCTCAGCCTGAAATATACGTGACGTAGACAAAATTACAATATATTATTACATTGATTTAATATCTAAACGAGTCCTGTTAAACCAGAGTGATGGAAATGACTCCCCCGTGTAATAACGCGCATATACGAACCACGTTATAAGGGGGGTTAGAAGTATCAAATTAAGATAACATTATTTACTTACAACTAACGCAGGACCGGCTTGAGCGGCCAGCGCTTTAGAGACTCCACTCCCCATGTTCATGTCCTTTGAGGTACTATTCACGATCACATCAACCTGGAGTAGTACAAAACACATGAATTATCTTACAGCATGACTAGATCAGCATTCACAAATAAAATTAATCTAAAAGTGATAAAAATAAAAGTTCAGTCAGGATTTAGGTCAATATGGTTTTAACTTTGACACAATGCTGTTGGTTAAATGCATTTTTTTCAGATATTTTCACTAAGTTGATCTTTGGTCGTACTTACGAACACATCGCCTTCGTTAAGATTAATAGATCGCCTGAAATTAGATTATATTTAGCGTGAATTGATTGATGTGACTGACCTGTTGTGCCTCTATTCCACCTTTAATTAGTTTTACTTTGATGCCACCGCTGGTTTTTACCGTCGTGTCATCTACTTTAGTGTACGGGGTTTTCTCTTTATTATCCGCTGAGGTGGCGCCACCTGGACTAGTAGGAGGCCCTACAAATATGAGAGAAAATACTGAATTAGCAGTAATTCGTTGGTCAATATTGTTAATACGCAAGACAATGAAGTGAATCAGCGGAAAACATTTCAGTACTTAATAATAATATCGAGCAAGCCATGGGCCTCTTATGTATTTTGCGTTGCCAGCCTTAGGAAATGTGCAGCAAGTTTCAATAAATTAGAACAGCACAAATTAACACTAACGTTTGCCTTTATTACCAGACGGTGTTCTGGTCCTCGATGTTGACGGTTTGCCTCCTACATCCACCAGTTCCAGCTCCTCGCCCACAGCAGCGTGCAGAGCCTCGTGTAGATGATTCACAACCTTCTCCCGGTTATCCACAAGGTGAACCTGATACGATATATTAATTTATGCAATTGTAGCACTATATATATATATATGATGCCATTGTGGTACCCTCTTATAAGAAAAGACTAAAAAGACACTTGTTTATCGGTATCTACTCTTGACATTTTAAGCATACTTTTAAACCTTAAGTTAATCATATAATTTATGCCAAATTTGATATCAAGGTATATTACTCCTTCTTTTTACTGCTATGTATAGTGTCTAGAACTTGTTGAATAAAGGATCTGTAAATGTTATTAATAATAATAATAGAATCCTCATCAGCCAAGCGAATTCCAGTGTACTGCCAGTTTTAACTCACCTCCTTCACGGTAGCGGCGTCTGTCTCCGCCTCGCAGAAATCCTTGACGGCGGACACGATGGTTTTAGCTGAGACTGGCGCAGGCACGCCGAACACCCCCGAGCCTATCGCCGGGAAGGCGAGCGTGGTGAACCCGGCCGCCACCGCCCTCTCCATGCTCGTGTAGACCGCCTCGTACAGCTCGTTCTCCTCGTTGCGCGCGCCGCCCTGCCACTTGGGCCCCACCGCGTGTATGATGCGCGTGCACGGCAGCTTCCCGGCCGCCGACACGTACACGTGACCGGGGAGCAGCTTACCCACCGACTTCACGTGCGCTGTGCATTCATCCTGGATGGTGCGACCGCCTGAAACACAGATACACTGCGATTAATCTGGGTAAAATATTCGTCAAATTAGGACCCTGATATATTTTATGTATTTATTTTTCATTTTTATGATTCTGATATGGTGGTTGACATCTCTAGCACAATATGTGTAGGTTAAAACCAGAGTTTGGGAGTGGCATGAGGCTCTGGGAATTGTGATTTCGAGCGGAAACCCCTGTACTCAGGATTTTGGGTCAACAATTGTTAGCTTAGCTATAATATACAATAATATCATGTATTTTTGTTTTCAATATTGCGTCAACGTTACTACATGTATAACATTATCATCTTTTATTAGTTCACATCAATTATCGTTTAAAATATTTTATAAAATATGCTTATTTAAGTCAACCTTCCCACTGACCTTGATCACTGATGGCTTTAGCCAGACCGCCATAATGCGCCAGTTCTTCATTGGCAGCGTTAACGATGGCGTCCACTTTCATCGTGGTCAGATTCCCGAGGGCCACTAACAACATGGTGCCATTCTGTAATCTGGTCTTCGAGAACGTTCTGTCCTTATCTAGTAAAAACATGAGAATCACTCAAATTATTTGATATGGTATGGTAATGCTGAAAAGAAGCAGTTGATGAGAAACTTTACATTCACCATGAGTAGGATAAACTCTGAGTCGACTTTTTCAAACAATGGGAAAGAAAATGTGAATTTTTAAAGTTCGATCACAGGGCCTCTTGGTGGTCTAACAATATTTAAGATTAAAACTTAACTAATGAAAATAAAGACCTTGACACAAGGAAACATATCATTATTGGTATGATACCATAAAAACATAGCAGTTATTAATTAATATAAAGAGACTAACCCTGGCAAACTTACTTTTTTAGCAAGTATCAAATTTAAACTAACCTATAATGTATAAATGTAAACTTACTATTATTAGTTGCAGAGATGACCCTGCTTCTCCTTGACTTCTCCTTGTCCGCGTCAGTTATTAGTTCTATAACCACGTTATTCCTGCTCTCCTGGAGCGTGATAAAATCCTTACCACGTTTACCGGCGAAATAACGGCCCATTCCTAGAATAACACAAAGTTGCATTAATATTAGTAAGATGTATTTATTACAGCCACGCATTATTTTAATGTTGGAGGACCAAAACATCACAGTGAATTTATATTGCATATTTCTTACATAATTCACCACAAGAGAGCAAATGTTATCTAATATTTACTGCGTTGTTGAGAACGACCAAATAAGAAACTGGGTATTAGTTTAAAGCGAGGGTCACAATTAGATAATATAGTTTCATTCGTCCTAGTTAGATCAATGTTATAAACACAACTTGTTTACAGATCCAAGTTACATCTATTTAATATCCAAACCTAAAGAGCTAAATAGGATAAGCGCTATATAAATAACAATAATAATAACCTTTTTTATGTACGTACCTGGTTTAGAAACGTTGTAATCGACCGAGACGATGAGTTTGACGAGTTCCATCACCCGTTTCTCCGCGTTCGGTTGCCCGGACCGGTTGCCCAGTATGACGATGTAAGACTCGTCGTTCTCGGTTCGGAACTGGATGTCCACCAGGCAACTCTTCAGCTCCTGCACAATCTTCCGTATGTCGGCCGTGTGGCATTTCTTCATGTACGTCATCTTCGTCGTGTCGATCGCCTGGACCTTTTCTAAGATGGTGTTTTCACCGAGGAAGTTCTGAACCTGGAATTTAAAATACAAGTACATGCATTAAGTCAGGTTCTATATTGTAGAAAAACATAAAATAGGCTATATATGTGCTGTACAGTAAGCCCAAGCTATACCGCGGTTTTCGATATAGCTTGGGTTTCGCATGTCTCGAATTTGGTATTTTCTATGACAGGTTTAACGCTGGTCACAAATAAATTCCATCTCTTTATAACGCGTTTATAGAGAGGTGTACGTATGTGTCAATCACGTAATACGGGTGGTCCACTGCACTTCATCTAACGTCATCTGACATATTACGTAGCTTTAGCGCTAAACGTGTCCCCACGTTAAAGACTGACCTCTTCAATGATGACGTGGCATTGTTGTCTGAGGGCAGCCACCATTACAATAGTCAGGTCATCACTGACGGTTATCTCCAGAGAATCTGGGTATCTATCCAGCAGAGACTTCCGCAATTCCTGCCATTTCCCAGCCAGCAAAACCTGGAAATAAGCGCATGGTTTGTTAAATCATGTAGTTAAAGTTGTTAATTAACAAAGCGAATCAATCTAACGATAAACCAGTTTAATATTAAGAATATAAGGATGACGTCACGCCTGCGTGACCTATTTCACAGATTAAAAATATAAGCAATCCAAACCTTTTTCCCTTCTTCTGGCACGGTAAGTTTAGCCTGTATCACTTCTTGTATTAGTAATTTCATGCCCTTGTTAAGGTCCTCTTGGTTCAGAGCCCATACGGTCAGGTCCCTTTTAAAAGCATCCCAAACCATTCTCATACCACTGGCCTTAAACAGTGATACAAGGTGCGCTCTGATTGGTGGCTTCTTCAGCAGACGACACACGGATTCTGGCGCGTCGGGGTGTGTCTGGGAAACCATGGTGTTGATGATCTCGTACATGTGAAGCTTGGCCGTGGTGATGGTCGTCGGCAACCCTCGAAATGTGATGTCCTTGTTGGTGATGGTCATCGACAAGTCGGGGAAAGTTTTCGTCTCGACAGTTTCGAATCCGATCGCTTTAAGCATCACCGACTGATGGTGTTTCAATTTGGTCTGCAAAAAAAATGAATCTCACAATAAACAATTGAATATCAATGTTCCATTTCTTGGTCGAATGTTTTTAAGATATATAGAACCAACTGCTAATCATTATACTAATTATTCTATTTTCGTCACTACGATAATCATAGGTTTTGGTATAACTACATGGATTGTATTAATTTCATATTTACCGTTTCTGTCACAGCTTTCTTGGCCATTTCCATGTCCCCCTGAAGTTTTGTCTCCATCTGCTGTAATTTGTTGGTGACCTTGTAGACGGCGTCGTCTAGTCCCCAAACGATCACAGAGCAAATGGAATCATGCACTGCGATCTATAACATAAAGCAATCGTAACTCTTATACAAACTGGTATACATGTACATATCTAACATCTTCATAAACACAACGTAAGATGAACAAAACGATTAAAGAACATGCATGTATATGTTTATGATGATTAAGCGTCTGTCTTCTGTTAGCCATATTCACGCTACATGCTTACCTGAATTTTATCTTTCTCATAAGAATTCAAATCGCCGGCTGTCTCCAGAAACTTCTCCCACAATTCCTGCAGAGTTTGAACTGTTATTTTGGTGTATTTCTGAAGAACGCTGAAATAGGAGCAGAATAGTATTTCACACCCTGCGTTAAGTACATTAAAATAATTCAAAATAAACCCTAATATGCTTAATCTTTTTTTATTTTTAAATATTGTCAAACGTACGTGTTGTGCCATGTTTGCTCCACGATGTTAGACCACTCCTTGACGGCGGCAGTGAAGTTTGGATCGCTGCGTTTGAGAGCGCAGGTAAAACGTACCGGTAAAGCAGGATTGTTCGGCCACTCAACGCTGCAAGAAACAAGTAGTATATCATACCAAATGTAATTCTGCCAACAATCACAACATGCGTGGAGAAATTATATGACTACTTTAATTGTAAAGTCAACGGTCGCCCATGAAACATGGTAAACATTATAACGCGGTTTTTAAGGCTAGTTAAAGCTTCCCGCGTTATATCGAGCATCTACTGTATAATTGCTTACTAAGCGTCCGCCTGAGCCATGATTTGCTCCACCTTTTTCCTGTGATTATCAATGATGAACCTGAGCACATCCGGGTCAGTGTCAGCCACGTCCACGTGATCAGGTACGGACGCTGGCGGAAGTGACGTATCCACACCAGGGGGCGTCACTCCCATACAGTCGTAGTACACGCTGAGTCCCAGCTGCTTCTTATTCAGAGTGTGAGACTTTGTCATCACTCGACGCAATACTGTAATAATATAAAATATAGAAAACAATAAATCAAAAAATGGTTGATATTCAGTGTCGTACTAGTATTGACCTCTTAAATATAAATATTGTGGATCTTTTAACCGTTTGAATATATTTTTCTATTTGCTTATTGACTAACCATTACAAGGTTTTTTTCAGTCAGATGGAATGTTTACTTAGTAATAAAATGAAGTGATTAAGGGCAAACAATAATTTAAATGAAATTTATATGTAGAAATAATAATAATAATAATAAAACTAGATATAAATCTAATTTATAACAGGGTACATGGAATCTCACCGCTTCTATCTTCAAAGGAGACAATCGCGAATTCTTTGTCTTTATCAAAGTTTATCTTGGAAACTTGTCCTCCTCCGCTTCTCTTCTCATTCTCAAAGTACAGCATCAGTAAGTCTTCTTTAACACCAGCGATATCATGCACCTAGGAGAAACAGGTCAAAACATCATTAGGTCTGTTAATGTACTGTATTAAAAAGGATAATTTTATTCGTTGTCAGAAAGTAATTAGTAGTTGCATTTGTATTATTTAGTTTATTTGACAAACTTTTCAAATTGTTTGGAAAGGGACGGTGACAAACTGATATGAAATAATAAGCTAAAAACTTGAATCATAATAGAAAGAAAGCTTGGCGTTTAATTTTGTTAAGCAGACAGAAAGAATGTCCTACCTGTACGCTGCTAGGCAACGCAACATGTTGAACTGTTATCATCTGACCTTTAAATGGTCGGAGACTGACATGTGTCCGCATAGCGTCAAAATCTGCAACGAACAAGCAACATATAAATCCCAAGACGTACATGTATAAACATTGTACGCATTAATTAAATAAATGTGTATAAGAAAACAGTTATGATGAGCAACATAAGACATATTTGTTATCATAAAAACTAGAATCAACGTTTACACATGTCATATCTACAGGTGGTTTCTAAGGAGCTAACAGTTGCACCTTCGACAACTATTTTTAATATCACTTTCACACTTTAACTTTAAAACTCGTAAACCATATCCTGCATCAATTATGCGCTTTAGTTGACCTGTGTAGTTGGTAATAAACTTTTGGCCAGATAACATAATAAAAAATGAACAAATTTACCTGGTATGTCCTCGAACTCTAGCATGGCTAGGCCCTCTCTGAGACTGTAGCTGACCTGTTTGACCTGGGTACCCGAGGGTTGTGAGAGATACATGCTCAGGTCCTGGGGCTGGTGATCTGGAGGCAAGCAACCCGCCAGTATTTTATCTTTATCCAGAGGACCAGGGACAGGACGGGGAGGTCTGGCTGGCTGTAACATCTTCACCGCCATCGTACAGTTGTCCAGTGTCAGAGGCTGCTTTTGTACAACACGCTCGGCAACTATATGTGGGCAAAGACAGAAGACATAACTAATGAAGACAAAAATAAATAAAAATTTTGACAATAGGTATCATTAATCTAATGGGAACGACAGAAAATGTAATATTCATGTTCGGTTACATTTTCTATAATCCACGGGCATATTTATCAATAATAACAACTTGCAAGTATAAGATGATTTACCATCAATGCTTTCATAAGTAATGATCGCTTTCCTGTTGTCCACATCATAGTGAAAATCAGCTATCGGGTCACCTCCAGAGCGGCGTCTGTTCTCAAAAAACATCTGCAAGAGGTCGCCACCAGTATCAGCAGCAAACCCCGTTACCATGACAGCACAGCTTCTAGCTGGCACCTCCATCTCCAGGGGGCGCACTTGTAAAGTAGTACCGCTCAGTCGTAAGGGGGCAGCACCTGCTTTGGTTACTACTTCTGTCGCATCTGTAGGGTAAATTACATATTCATTACATATAAGACTTACAGAACACACATGAAAGTACATTGAAATAATAGAATTTCATCTCACCTAGAGGGTTGATGAAAGTAATGGCGGCTACACCTTTCTCTTTATCAAAGTTTATCGCTTTTATCTCTCCACCTCCCGTGCTGCGTTTGTTCTCAAAGTAAAGTCTCAGTAATTCCTCGTTTATCTTCTCGTTCTCCGCAAACCCAGAGACTTCTACAGCTCCGACCACAGAGACAGGGCCGGGAGTTCCGGGTCCGTCTCCAGGCTGTACATCAGCAAGGGTCACCTCAAGGTCACAACCTTCAAGTTTCAGCCCCTTCTTAGACAGGACCGATTCAACAGCTGGAACGAATGACGGATTATCACGACATTTCAGGGAAAATTATATGTTCACCATAGAAGCTTGTGATAACTTCTTGAATAATTAGTATGTATTCTTTATCTCCTATAGAGTGATATAGTTTCCAGAACGATGATATTGTTCACTTACTGTCAGGATCCTCAAAGGTGATAATTGCAGTCCCTTGGCCTGCATTATGAGTAAATTCTTCAATCTTCCCGCCTCCAGATCTTTTCTTGTTCTCAAAGAACATTTTAACAAGTTCTGTGTTGGTGGTTGACTTAAAACCCGAAACTACGATGCTTCTAGGAGGCTGAGGTTCCGGGGCTTCAGGAGTTGGAGAAACTGGGTCAGGCCAGGTCATTGTCAATGGCTGACCTTCAAACATTAAACTCTCCTTCTGCAACAGGTTCTCAGCGTCTGAAATTAAGGACAAGTGTTACCAGAGCTTCACAACTTCGAAATTAAATAATAAACGCCCGATCAAGTATCTTTTTGACGAAATTGACCTTAATACAAAGATGAACCTACCCTCAGGATTCTCAAAGGTGATGCTGATTACGCCATCATTGATAATTACATCTTCCACAGGACCTCCTCCTACTCGTGGGTTCTCACAGAAATAAGTTATCACATCCTTAGATACGGTGCGTGGTAACCCGTGCATCCAGATGGTTTTACTGGGACCAGCTTCCTCAACAGGTGGCGCCACAGGTTCTGGTATCCATGGAGATACATTCACCTCACAACCTTCCAGTTTAAGGTCAGTCTTACCGCACACACGCTCAGCATCTACGTACATAGATTAATATAAACATTAAAATGGTTTAAAGAGACTTGTCTTATTTCCCTTAATACGAATTGACAGACTATATTTATATTTGAAATGGTGTGCTAGAATTCATACTTTATTTGTTTAATTATATTATACTATTCACCTGCAGCATCTTCGAATGTAACTATGGCAACTGTTTCATCCTTCCTCTCCACAGAAATAACCGGACCTCCTCCATTTCTACGCCGGTTCTCCAGGAAATACTGTAAAGTTTCATCTGAAACCTTGGGGTTTAAACCTGTTACCATGACAACACGTGGATCAGACTCGGGAGTGGGAGGAGTTTCGATATCTGGTTTGAACCAATCAGCGGTGAGAAGATTCCCGTCTAACTTCAGGTCAGTCCGACCTACAACTCTCTCAGCAACTGCAGAATATATAAGACGTTGTAAATTGAGGCGCCATTCTCAACAACGAATAATTTATATATAAGAAAACATAATCAGATTAATTAGATTAAGAGAGATAATCACCTGCCGCGTCCTTGAAGCAGATTAATGCTGATCCTGATCCGGGTTTGTAATCCACCTTCTCGATCTCTCCTCCTCCGCTTCTCCTCGTGTTCTCAAAATAAAACTCTATCGTGTCCCTGGTTGTGATGTCATGAAGTCCTGGGAAAATAAGGAAACAGAAGTTTTATAAGCAGCTTGAATCAGTTAACATGTCAGACTTGACGCTGTTCTAGTTTGATAATGTGACAAAGTACGAACGTACCTGATATCTCTACGATATTTAGCTTGGGTGTGGCGGTTTCTAGTTTTGGAGGAGTGTGTTTGTAAATCTCTACATCCAAAGTGCAACCATCTAGCTGAAGTCTCTTCTCTTTGTGTTTGGCATATACACTTGCGGCGCCTATGAATAAGACAGAATATACACAAACGTATATGTGACGCAGATGGTTGTATAGAAATGGTATCGCTTGCCCTGTTCCTTACATGCTGCATCCTTGTATGTGATAACTGCGGTGGTCCCATTTTCTCCTCTCTCTATTTTCTCGACCTCGCCTCCACCAGTTCTTCTCTTGTTCTGTAAACAAATTAATTCAGTTCTATTACCAGAACTCTCTAGTGACGTGTATTTTAATTTTGTATTTGATCTATGTTATTATAAACAAACAGACCTCGAAAAAGAATTGCAGGGTCTCGTGTGCTGTTGTCGGTTTAATTCCCTTCACTAAAAGCTGTGGATTGTTTGCCACACGCGCAGCTTCCATGACGTTATCTAACAGAGCAAAGTAATATATATATAAATAAATATATCAGGCTTCGTCGTATTCATTCAATCAGGAAGACAACGAATATCACATGAATTAAAAATAAATAATCAAATACAATAATTCTATTTACCACCAACTGCATCTGTCGGTTCCCTCTTATTTGGGATTTTTGTTCTGACGTCAGGAGTGGGCGCGAGTCCAGTGACGTCAGCATTATCTCCCCTCCCTGGCGCGGGCGTCTCTGTGACGTCACGGCGAGTAGTATCTGGTGGTGGGCTACTACTCACGGGTTGGGTGGTGACCACGTTCCGCGAGTCTGCATCTCTGTCAGTTAATCCCAGCTGATCTCCCTTGTTTTCTTCCGCCGCCTCCTCATCGGCGATGGTAGCTTTAAGGAGCGCCCCGTCAAGTTTCAGATGCGGTTTCTGGAGAACTCGCTCAACAACTGCAGAGAAAACACGTGCAAGATGCAAAAGCTAAATTAATATACTGCGGATGTCCTCTATAAGGCGGTATTCGCTATAACGCGGGTCTAGCGTGTCCCCCAATTCGTATTTCTGTTGATCTGTATAAAGCGGGTGTATAAAAAATACATGGTATCCACTATAAGGCGTTTTTTAGGCTTGTTCTCCGCTGACCGCCTTGTAGAGGTTATCTACAGTGAATGAACTTATATTTACTGAGAACTATGTTAGCGGTTTATAAATAAATATTATAGATCCGTACCTGCCATCTCCTGAAACGTGACCCTTGCTGTGTGGCTGTCCGGATTATAATCCAGGCTAACCACAGGTCCTCCGCCAGATTTTCTCACATTCACGAAGAATTTACCCAGCGATTCCTTGGTGGAGCTGGGACTGATGCCGCTAACCTAAAGATGTATAATATGTACAGTGATACAACCGCAATAAATATCTGCAATGCTGAGTAATTGTGGAGATGTTTCCGTCTATACGTGTGATTATCTAACGAGCAGGGCCGTATATAAATAGTGTTTACTTTAGGAAACAACAACAGGATTCTCTCTGTAATAGGGTTTACTCACCAGAACAGTCGGTCGCTCACTTCCTGTAACCCCGGTCAGGTGACCGGAAGTAGAACCGCCGGACACTGGTTGAAGACCCGCTAGTCCAGATCCCGATCCCGTGACTAGCGGTTTGGTACTACTAGTATTACTACTACCAGAGGTCAGCAGGTCACCGACGAGAGGTACGGGCGTGTTGTTATTCTCCAGCATACTTGAGGGAAACAAGGTGTCATTGTTGTAACCATGACCACGGCTTCCATGACGACCATCTGTATCAGAAGCTGGGTTAGTGAGAGGCTTGGTTGGCCTCAAAACGCTGTTGACGTTCCCGGATGTGAGGTCATCAGTACTGGAGGATCTGCTGCTGTTGGAGAGAGTTTCAGAACCAGAACTGGAGAGATGGTGATCTGAGGGGGGAACATGGACACTGGCGAGCTCAAGGTGGCTGACGTCACCAAACTCTCCCGTGCCAGCGTCTCTGTCGTCAGGAGTGAATCTCACGTCATCTCCCCGCTCCTCGACCCTACCAAACAGTGACATATCAGTGAGGGGTCCTCCGCCCAGGTTCCCGATAGAGCTCAGCTGACCCCCGGGTTCCACCAGTTGATGGACGGAGATGGTGACCCCGGAGAGTTTCAAAAACCTCTTTCTTCTTACAAGTTTGGCAACTGCAATATTATAAAAATTATAAATCTTAAGAGTCAACTAGTTCATGTGTACTCCTCTCCATTTATCAAGCTCATGGCGGAGGACCAAATCCACGTTTTAACAATTTACGTTTTTGAACGGAGAACAAGACCTGCTTTATAACATAACGAGTGGAGGACAGAGGCACCTGCGTTATCACCGTTTTAATGAGGGGCGAAAAGTGCTCACTGCGTATATAACAATACCGTGGTTTAGTTTTCGTATATGAATATGTAGTAAATTAGTTGAGGTACCTTCTTCACAAGCAAATGTGATCACTGCGGTATGTATTTCCGGATCTAAGCAAATATCAAGAATCTCTCCGAATCCAAACTCTTCTGTGTTAAATATTTCTCTCAGTTTTTCTTCGGTAACAAATGGCGGCACGTGTGACATAAACACTTTTTGTTTGAAATTTACGAAACTTCCAGTAGCAGCTCCTGAAATCGAAGAAGGCAGCGTGGAACCTATTAGAAAGATATATACAATCATGTATTTATATGCAAGTTGATATAGTTTAGTGGATTGATAATTATAGTGCAGTGACGTGTAATTGTCAACTATAACATGGGCGAAATAGGGTAGGCACACATAATTATAAACGTGCTTCACAGTGAATTATAAAACGAGTATAAATTATTTAAGACCACTAGGAAACGCATATACTTCTGGAAGGACAGGTCTCTGAACAGTGATGCCATCCTAATATGGGTGTATTTGAACGTGCACGTAACAAGGCATTTACCTTCTGTGAGGGACCTAATTGTGCGGTCAGATTCTGGCACCAATTCAAATGACTGGTCGTCAACCTCCCTACCAGTAGTATGGGAGGTGTCAGCCTTCACATCAGTAGTATTACTCGCTAATGTAAGTAGTAAAACGTCGATTATATGTTGTACATGACAAACGATAGAACACAGCTTAACACGAAATCGAAAGTATCAGAAAGGATATAGAATTTATAAACAAGTGATGTAGCTTACCGCTGTATAAATCTGTCTCCTCCACGTCCATGTCCATGATGCTGCGATGATCGAGTGGAGTGAATCCCCCGGGAGCAGATGCGGTGTCTGGCGGGGGTAAATCTAACAGGTTAGCTGTCGGCACATGGGAGCCCCAACCGTCCTAAAAATAACCCAAAGACAATAAGCCGGTTGTTTATCAACGCGAAGAAACACCATATAACGGATTGGTTCAAAACCGTGAGAATGTTTACATCGTGTACAATAATCAAGCGAGCGCGTAGGCAGTAAATCTATAAACAGACATGATCAATCTCAGACTAGTTTTAAAGCGATCGATAACGTGCACAGATTCGTACACAACAGCCATGAAAGTCGAAATCAATAGGTCAAAGTCTTACATCGAGCAGGGAGAAGTGCTTATCCTAAGTAAACATGCGAGACTAGAATAGATATTTGTATTATAATGTAGACAGCATGCGCGGTTGAATTGATTACTGTAAGCGTGCTCATCAATGCGAAGAAAAATCAATACATGTAACATAATAATTTAATTTTTTACTTTTAAGCGTACTTATGATCGATCAGATTTACACCTACTCACCCCATTCCCTTGATTAGCCATGATTAAACAGGACACAGGTGTGAATGACACACCTGTGAGGGGGTATCAGTGTCACGTGGTATTATCTGATCTCAGTGATTACAGAAGACTCGCACCACAGACTACATGTGTATATAGTTATCTCTAATAGCAGGGCCGGGTTTTCATCACATAAAACCACCTAGTGATCTCTCACAAGTTTCTCCGGCGAAAGATGAAGCTGAAACAGTGAGATCAGCGGGTCAATTTCACAACAAATACAGCGGACAACACAGCGGAGCGATTCAACTTAATTCTGCAGCTATAAATTAATGGTACGTAAATCAAATTTTACCGACCATTACAAGCTTTAACAATTTTACAAACGGGAGAATATATAATAAATCTATTGTTTTAAAAATAAAATCATTGACAAGTGAAAGTAAACTAAAGCGTGCATTCAATTAAAGCATTTTCAGGAGGATCGGCTGTTATACTCAATGTTTTTTTCAGGATGACAGACTATAAATGCACACAATGCTTACATGCCCAGTAATGACATTTACGTATAGTCCTATGCGTATATTATGCATGTAAGTTGTTGAGAAAGTAACACTGCATATTTAACACGATCATGTACATGGATAGCGTCGCTGTGCGCTCTGCATCAGAACAGCCACTGGAGCATGCAACCTTGGCTAATGTCCTGTGGTTCTCTATTTTTATAGACATGATTGCCTGCATGTATGTACAGGCACACATACACATTTATTAACAAGGGACATGTAAGTAACACAACATTTCACGGGATTAAAAAAGCGGCCGCCATTTTCTATCATAAATTCTCTAATCGCTCAGGTCCAAAGGGTGATACATTTAGTACTTCCCTATATATCACACATGCCAGGGGTGTCAGAGACAAACTACAAGCTCTATGCAGCCTAACACTATTTAAGTTTACATAGCGCTTCCACTTACCTTAAAACGCGGCTTTATTCTGGAGAAAATTCAACATTTGAGCGGACTTAGTAATGGCTGTCAGCTTTGTACGGCTTAGGTCGGCAAGTTTAAACCGGGAGTAACCATGATTGGGAAACCGAGAGCGGGGAATTCCAGGGATTCACCCGGGAATCCTCTGACGTAGGCACACGCTGATTGGCCGAGCTCGATCTTTCCTGGCATATGATTGGTCGAGGAATTGTGTCGGGGTGAACTGAGGTCAAATCGCGTAGTACAACCTCTCCAGATTATCGGGAAGTGAAAATAGATCTAGTCGAGGTAGACGCACGCTCAATCGTTCAGGGAACTGCGTAATACAAATACAAACGTTATTCAGCAAGCAACCCATATGTGACTGAGGTTAGTGCTGACAAGTTATTTGAATACCGAAATTTGGAGTATAGGAGTGACCTTATGAAAGTTATACAGTCAACGCCTAAATGTTCTGATATTGGGTTCTCTGAGCGAATCACATACATGTACATATGTGTACACGTACTGGTGTTGCTCTGGGCTATTTTAATCTATACACGTACTTGTATATATCATACGTATTCACTCAAAATCGATCTCAAAATGACGCATTCGCCTACCTGACAATGATTATGCATTCATGATGGCGAGGTAATGCATTCGCATGGATTATTAATTGAGAAATTCGTTAATGGCCCAGATGGGTGGGACGCAGTATGTACAATTAGAAAATACTTTTATTTATGGAGTGCTAGAGGAAACCATTATTGTTTAGTGATTGCTGCATTATTATTAGGCATAATTTTTTTGTCGACGCCTTTTGGTAATTAATAAAATTAATTAAATCGACGGATAGTGCCTTACACATACACGGTTCAATAATGATTTGCTTCGCTTGATGTTTAATTTATTTTCGACTAATTCCGGCACGGAACTACCAGCGCAAACCTACCACCTTTAGAAGAGTACGCAGTTTTTACTTTCATTTTGAAATGCATTATAATTGTAGATCTGATGAACGCGAACTTAGTTTGCTTGTGATTTAATTTGTATGTTTTATCGATATATCAATCGAAAACATTTGAAGTCACATACATGTACAATGTACAGTGCTTTATTTGATTATCACACCTATCATTATATATATTTAGAATAAGTACATGTGTACAATGATTTGTGTAGGATACAGTGCTCTCTATTTATCGCGAGTAGCGAACATTAAACCTATAAACCCTGTACCAAGTTTGGAGTAGCCAGGTATTCAAAGTGGCGACATCTGACCCAGTTATAAAAAACACCAGGTAAATTGAATTGATGGACTTTGGAGATCTGCGTTATATAACTCACAAAGTCATCATTTAATTGTGGCGATGACTTTAACGACTGCGTTACACAGCACGATTATTGTATATTATTAAATTGCTTTGAATCAGATTTATGTGATATTTTGATAAGCAGAGTACACGCGATTAAATGTTGTTTTCGATCAGCTTCGGTGTGTAATATATCTAACACTTTTATTCAGGAGCCGCGAGCCAACTCTCCCTCTCATCAATATGGGGGATAATCACAATCCAGGTGAGAAAACTAAAACTGCAGGTACGAATCTAATTGCCGAATAATAAAAGATATTCTGGTGTGAATTATAAAGTTTCACATAGTACATGTACCATATTATGTATATTAATTCCATCTATGCACTTCAATAGTAATCAATATTTCATATATTTCAGTGATATCCAAACTTTTCTCCGACGAATTTGTAAGTATTTATATTATTATGGTTTTACTAAGGGTCAAATAATGTATCTAAAATATATAGATTTATACTATAGTATATTCGGCATAATTTAGATCTACTGTTACGTGCAATCTGCTATACTTCCCTATTATTAAGACATATATGGTATGTTCTACGTTTTAGGAATTCATCACCGTCCATGCTGATATTTTACGGGACCAGTACGAACAACTCGGAACAGAGGACCTACTCTATTTGGAGAAAGAATGTCACCTAAAGGTGCATGTACCTAAAAGGAAACACGGGGAGCTTAATGGGCGACTAAGTGGAACGCTACAGAATATTGCCCGGGCTAGGTTATACTTACGCAAGGTTAAGACGCAGCAGCCCAATCAGAAAACCACCCAAAATGACGATTTCAACCAGATGCCAGCAGAAAAACGTGTCGAGGATAGAAAAGTGCCAGATGAAAATCGACCCAACCCTGCACGTGAAGGTGACGATGGTGTTTACAGGAGGCAGGAGGACGCCGGTACCCGTCAGATGACAGGGGACGTTGTCCCAAGGTCAGCAGGTGCAAGAGATGAGCGCGAGGCGAGACGTTCCCATGACCTCCCTGTGCCCAAACCCAGACATCACACACACAATTTACTGGAGCAGCAACCGATTCCTCAACCCAGACAGCCCACAACTACGCAAGTAAAGATTACACTCGATAGGAAGGCTCATCAAAGTGATGAAAATAAGGATAATACACAAATTCGGCAGCAAGGTTATGAACCCGGAAGAGTGGATGGACACCAGGAACACAAGGATAATATGGAGAACAAATCAAGCAAGCGAACTGATCATTACACGCGCCCTGATACTAAACCAATTCACAATCAACACACAGCAGATGGGAATTCTCAGGAAGAGCATCCAGGAGGGAAACACAAGCTTAGGGCGTCAGAGCCAGGTACAGCTTCCCAGCAGGGTGGGCTGAATGAAGATTCCCAGAGCAAAATTAATGCAAAGGGCAATGAACGACAGAACATGGACAGCAAAAAGAAGCTCGCAAGTCAATCCAGTAAAGAAAGGACGAGGTCAGGAGAGCAGGATGGACACTGTGAAACAAAGGGCCAAGTCACAACGCCAGGGTCAACACATGCGGACGATTCGGGCACTACTGGAGCCAATGTCAAACTAGAGCCAAGTGTAACAGATCAGAACCACGAAAAAAAGATGGCAAGGGTGGGAACTCCCAGTGGTCAGGTCCCCTTACATTCTAAAGACAACGCCCACGAGACTGCTCGTAAAGACCATCCATTAACGCCAATCAGTCAGCAGAGCCAATCAACGGGTCTCGAGGCAAACCATTCAATTAAAGATGCCAAAATGCAGCCGATAAGGGACCGAAGTAGGGACAAATCTACCGCGTTAAAAGGACAATCCCAGAACAAGACAGGCTTCATGCGTAATCAAGTCCAAGTAGCTGATGGGGAGAGTGGACTGGATGCACTGGCGGCCACTCAAACCGGCAGCAATCCTGCCTCTGGTGGTGCCAGAGAGAGAAGGAGAGAGCTGGCATTGTTGCCAGGAGAGGGAGGAACCACAATTACCAAGAACCAACCAACCGGGAGGAAAGGTCCGACTCTTAACTTTGAGATGTACGCCTGGATGTGGGCAAAGGAAAAGTACAAAACGACCATCAAAAAGCTCATTAACGAAACAAGCGCGGTACTACAAGAGCAGCTTAAAGGCAAAGATATTTACATACGCACAACGTTTTCTCCCACAGCAACAAAAGATATCTTACAAAAGTTCAAGTCAGAACTAACTAGTATAGCATTGACTGCAGAGAGTAAGGGCATATTTGGGAAGGAGCTGCCGGATATAGATGTTAGACCGACCGCTCCCAACTTACAACAGACGTACCTGGTCCAGGACCCGAAAGGTAACTTCCATGTTGTCAGCACCAGTATGAAAGACGCCGAGAAATATTTTGAGCAACTCCTGTCCAGAAAAGATGTTTCTGGGTCCGCAACGTCAAATAATGGGGCGCAACAAAGCTCACAAGAATTTTATACCTGCAAATGTTACATCGACCAAGACATGTGGATTTACTATAATTTGGATAGCATCGGTTTTATTGAGAAATTAAAGACAGGTCACGCGCTGCATGATATCACTGGGCAGGATGCTGGCGGTGTATTTGAAGTAACAGTTATTGGTGAAGAAAAGGAAGCCAGTGGGGCGGTAGCATCGCTGGAGAAGAAAGTTCTGTTCGACCAAGACCTGCTGCGACGAGAAAAAGTTAGGCTGCAGAATGTCACCGTTGGCCAAGAAAAAATCAAACAGATATTGCTGTCTCACATTAAAGAGCATCCCGAAGTATACATTAAACAACATGGACAGGAAGTCACTATTATCGGAGTGAAGCAGGACGCATTTCAAGTGAAAAATATGCTGTTACAAAGTTTTGGAATCACCCAGGAGAAAAGAGTCCGCAGAATGTTAACCCCCTCATCAGCAGACACAACGAAGAGACACCCTGTTGAGACAGAGGGTAGACCAACTACCGCTCCACCACGAGCTATGCATCACAACCCAAATATATCTGACGAATCGTTTAGGATGACATCGGGATCTAAAATTCATATATTCCGGGGTGATATCACTAAGTTGCAAGTATCTGCCATAGTGAATGCGGCGAACGAATATTTAGATCACGGAGCGGGGGTAGCACGAGCTATTAGTGCAGCCGCAGGGAAGGGATTCAACAAATGCTGCAGAGAATTGGTGAAGAAGAGTGGAGGAAAAATCACCCTGTCAAAACCAGTAGTCACACCACCGTTTAATCTCCCATGTAAACATGTCATGCACGTAGTAGGTCCGCAATGGCAGCATTACAATACAAACCAAAAGGATCACTGCCGCGACACCTTGAGGACATCTTTTTACAACTGCCTTAAGGAGGCTGAGAGCAGGGCCTGTAAATCTATCGCTATTCCGGCAGTTAGCTCGGGAGTCTACGGAGTTCCCCCACCTATAGTCGCGAAGGAAATGCTCAATGCGGTCTACAATTACAACCAGTACGCTGCAGGCTCGCCCAGATGTGTCACCGATATCATCCTTGTCGATATAAATCCGGATATGGTCAGACTCATCCAACAGGAATTTACACAATTCTGCAAAAAGCATCCAGCCGATATGAAAAGAATCGTGTCAGAGAGACATTTGTTTGATCTGACATTCCAACCGCCTGCTCATACACGGGGAGTCGTGACCTCTCAGCCTCAGGCGAGCAGTGTCCACCCACCTTTATACAGCGAGGTTACCAGCGGACAATCAGCTACAGATGGAGCCTCAAGGCGGCATGAAGGGGCAAACGTGAAACTTCACGGGGCCAAGGGCGCCATGGATGTCAGACCTGAAGCAGGGCAGAACACGTGGGACGAGAGGCCGCAGGGGAACAGGGATAAAGCAGGCACGATAAGTATCAACCCCGGGGCCATCACCGGAAAGACAAATACACAGGTGGCTCCTCCCAGCGGGCACCAGGACGAGACGTGCACCATCTGTATGGAGACACCGACCGACCCCAAGGTACTGAAGTGTAAGCACGTGTTCTGTACCGAGTGTATAGATGGCTGGTTCAGGGAGAAACCGACTTGTCCCTCCTGTGGGCAGGTGTTCGGGGAGATGAGAGGGAATCAGCCTCCCGGTACCATGGACGTTAAGACGCTGTCCACATCACTACCTGGTTACCAGAAACACAAAACTATAGAAATCACCTACAACTTTAAAGCTGGGAAACAAACGGTGAGACTCTATCAATATATAATCAATTTGTGTGTTTAAAACGTACGTATCATCATCGAACATTATATTACTCTTTTGATGTTATGCTTCGGAGTCGTTTCGATTAATTGAAATAGTCTCACTGTTGTCATGGTAACCAAATAACCGTCCCCGAACAAATCTATGGATTACATGTTTTACATTGTGACTAATATTTTATTTGAATTCGGTTCTGTTTATTTACAGTATGAGCACCCTAACCCTGGCGCACGGTATAAGGGGACCAAACGAGTGGCCTATTTACCGGATAACAAGGAAGGCAGAGAGATCCGCCAGCTGCTGAGGAGAGCGTTCGATGCGAGACTCGTGTTCACCATCGGCAGATCCACAACCACAGGAGCAGAGGATCAGATCACGTGGAACGATGTCCACCATAAAACAAACCAACATGGCGGACCGGAGAAGTAAGTCAAATAGCTGTGTAACTAGGCTTATATTAATGTACATACTTTGGTTTGATAGCAGACGTGGAATTGTGTGATTTGATACTTGATGGAATAGAGCCTAGGTGAAAGTTTACTAACATACCAGTTACTTAGTTGATACGTCTTTATTAAAACGTTTGTTTATAAAAGTTCCTTAACTATATTCTATTTTAGATATGGTTATCCAGATAAGACCTACCTTACACGAGTAAAAAGTGAATTGGCTGACAAAGGAATCAAGTGATCACGCGATTAATAGTATTTATTCCTTCATCGGTGATAACTTATCCTCATATGAAGGTAGTTTATGTAATGTTGATAAACAAATTATGATCAAAATGTTTAGAAGATTATTGCTGTACCAAGATACCATAATGTACCTTACATGTAGATGTGTGTAGGCCTCCTCATATATTTAGTACAAAGATTCAGTGTCATAATGTAACGACTTTACCCATCTGTATAGTGTCTTAACATTAGTATAGAAATGAAGTTCCTTGTTGTTTTCAGCTTTATATAACTGATTGTTGATACGTGTACCGTCATGTGATTAATAAGATAAATTTGATAACTCAATCAAACGGTGTATTGCCTCCTAGAGAGTCATCTACTAGATCGACGACCGATTACTCATAGAAAGTCCAAATTGCACCGGTAACACCTGATTGATTTTTTATATATCGTGCCTCGGATCATTGGTGCTTGTTCGTTTAGGGACTTTTTGCGTAACTAAGAGCATCGTCCCTTAGTCATATAGATACCCCTAAGAAATTATTCAAAGTTAGATAGGTGAGGTGGAAATATGTATTTTGCAGACACGATATCATTCATGAATGTAAAAGAGTCGTGCTGTACATTATTTTACGATTGTCAGTGTACATGTTTACAGTATGTGCGTAAATGTGTAGAATCTAGCTTGAATTAAAATATAACATGACCCCAAACTTGCTGTATCAATGTTCTGTTGTTTATTGTACATTGCACAAAATATATACAGTAGGATTTGGAGTTTTACTTTGCGCTACGGTACTTAGCAGGGGGGGGGGGGGCTGGTAGGCGGGGGCGGGGTTGTCACTGCCCCTAGGATGGGGATGTGCGGCAGGTCGATCCAGATTCGGGGGCTATCCGAGCTGATTCATGTAAAAAAGGGGGTCTTTCCGAGCTGATTTCGTGAGAAAGGGGAGCTATCCGAGCTGTAAACTTTGGGGTGGGGGAGGGGGGGGGGGTCTATAAGGTACGAGCCGAGCAGTGTCAACGAGGGGATACACTTTGCCCGGCATTGCGCGCGGCTCTCCATCCCTGTACCGGGCATCGCGAGCGGGATGCGGGCCGAGTTGGGCTTTGCGAACTGCCGCAAAACATACCCCTTAGGGAGCGGCGTGACGAAAAAAGGGGGCTTTCCGAGCGGCCGGAGCGCGAAAAAGAGGGGGCATTCCCGCCGCACTTACCCGCAGTGCGAGGTATAGGCCTAGTGACTAATCTCTAGATAAATAGATTGATCCATTAATAATAAATTGACATTTTGGGTACTCAGGTTCGCTTTTGGACCCACCTATAGATTATCGGGTACCTGCTTTAGTCCTCCATACGTAAGTCATGTTATGGAGCGTCTAATTAATTAGGTGAACAAGGTACACACATTAAATGTGATGCATTTGTATTTGATAGCTTATAAGCAAACCCATCGAGAGTGGTAACTGTGTGCAACAGTCAAATTGCACAATTGTTTTTGTAACAACAAAGGGTGTTTATACCTACGCGCCAGACTGAGTCTATTTAAACGTAAGTACTAATTTGATAGTGGACATCTCTTTTATTTCAAAGTTTCGTGTCTTTAGGGTCCCATGCTCATCAAGTGCTGTAGGAGTTCGGGTGTCGGCGTCCATTAAATTTTGCAATACGAGCTACTAGCTACGGGTAACTACCGCCCCATTCTTTTCCCCTCTTTCCCACGCTCCGGCCGCATATAAGATTGAGCCCCATGTTCACTAATACGCTCATATTGACCCCAAGTACATCCTTGTCATCGCTTATTTTGACCCTATTGACCCTAAATGTTGTTCGGAGGGCCGAACATCCCAATCCTAGAACGGATACAGTGTCTGAAACAGGGGCCCTCAACAATTTCTTCTGCTGGCAATTTCTTCTCCTGGAATTTCTTGCTGGCTGGGAAAAGAAGAAATACTCCAGAACAAATGCGAGTATGGTTTCTTTTTTTCAATTATTAGTTTTGTTGGGAATAAATAACCTTTGTTAAGCTTGGAGGTATTGTACCAAATTATCATTCTGCAGGGCGGCATTGTTCAATAATTACATTCTGCTGGGCAATATTGCCCCGAAAATTTCATTCTGCTGGAAGTTATTGTCTGAAAAATTCATCCTGCTGGGGGTATTGTCCAATAATCTCATTCTGCTGGCAGGTATGGACCGAAAATTACGTTCTGCTTGGACCGGTAATAATCAATTGCTGGGATATAAAAAAAATTATTGCTGGCTGATAAAAAAGTCGAATTTTTATTGAATTATATGGTTTTATATGGTCTGATTCATGCAGAAATATATATTTTTTTCTGGGAAAAGAACAGCACCAACCATACTCATAAATATAAGGCCGTTGGAGGCCCCGCTGAAACACACATGATTGACTCTCGATTTGGGTCATGTGTCATTCAGATTGTCCTTGAATAGAAGCTATCATAATATTACAGGTAGTTCGGGGTACTCTCATACAGGACATAACATTATGCGTGGCGTAACTGTCCCTGTTTTTCACCGATTTTACGAATAGTGACCCAGGTTTTGGGTGATTTTTATGACCAAAATGTTCCACTAATTTCTACGACATGTTTTAACACTCACTTACGTGTGAAGGCCCTTCCGAGGAAGTTTAACAATAGGATAATGAAATAATTTTCAATATTTATTGATTAAGCAAGAGAGGCGCTTGTTGAAATGCAGGAAACTAGGTTGGTCTTGGCCTGATGTTTATGCCACGGTGTCAAAATAAAAGTGCCCTCATCGTGCTTATTCTGCCTAGTCTTCGCAAGTTCGATCACCTGTGGACCCCGCTAAGACGTTTGGTGAGTCGCAGTGCCGCAATGGTCCGCTTTGTACACCATTCAAGTTACATTGATTTTAATTAGTTTCAGTTAGATTCACAAATTATAATTTCGAGTGATCTCCCTCCGAATATCTGATACACTAATTACTCCTAAAGTATTGTAAATTAATTTTACGATCGGTCTTTGCTTTATGTCGCATTGAAATCAATTAAATAATAAAGCATGATTATTAGAATACATTAAGAAATCCTTCAAGATGAAAGGCCCGTCAGTAAGCAACGGTGTTTACAACCATTAGTTAAAGCCGGGAGTTTGAAGCGATACAGGAGATGCGTTGCTTTAAATCGCGTAAATTGTGAGGCACCGTTTATATTGTGACTTTGTTTTAGGTCATTGACGATGGTGTTCACGAACTGTTTAGGATAAGATTAGAACACGTTTGTAACCGACGGCAGCAGCTGTCAAATTGTTGACTGCTTGAATAATCATTCCTTGTTATCAGAGGAAGGTGGACAACATGTACTGTTTCACATACTCAGAAATAATAAGTAGTTTTTGCCACCATACCTTCACCGAATACAGTACGTAGTCTATGGGTTCAAATTACAATATAAATTGTATCAATACATGTTCTATATCATTAATAATGTATAAATATGTATTATGCACATCAATCACAGGAAAAAACATGAGAATTATCACTTCATGTATAAGATCCACTCACATGTACCAGTTACCGGTAGCTCCTAGATTTGTAAATTGTTAGTTTATTTTTTAAAAGCCCCCCGGTCGCTTAATACCATCAATGTATCATGAAAAAGCAACGCATCTGAAGAATGAGTTATTGTGCTAGGCCACATAATGATAGTGTTAAATCACGGAAGAAGACCTAGGGTTCAGAAGGCTTTTAATTAGTTGCACATTTTTCCCACTATTATCATTCCGATATTATTGGATTTAATACGTCAAACAACCTAGGAATATTCTAGTCCCCACTATAATAAAATGCCTGATATGATGAAACATTTTTACTTCCTATCATATTAACACCATGGTTATACCAACAGATATAAAGGATAACCAATGTACCTGTAAACGACGTCAGCATATCAATGTGAAGTGTAGTCCAACCCCATCGTGTTTCTTGACTTGACGAGACTTTGGCCAAACTTTTTACGTGCATATTAAATGCGAGCCAAAGCTAAAATGTAGCGGAACAATGACTTGATATAATGACCTCATTTCTAGCGCTATATAGGCTATAAGCTGACTTGCATATCTACACCCGCACAAGCTGATACAGAATAAGGTTTGAGTTATTTTATCGTTTTATCAATTTGGAGAACATTTGTTCTGCTGGGAAAAAAATTCAGCTTGGAGGTATTGTCCCAACTTATCCTTCTGCAGGGCGGCATTGTTCAATAATTACATTCTGCTGGGCAATATTGCCCCGAAAATTTCATTCTGCTGGAAGATATTGTCTGAAAAATTCATTCTGCTGGGGGTATTGTCCAATAATACTCAAGATAAGTTGCATTTCCATACGGTGATCTGTTATTGAGTACCTGTTATGGAATGTTTTCCAATTAGGCAGCGCACATGTTATCTTCTGTTTACCAGGCTTTTAATTTCCTTGGTCAACTAATGAATAGCTAACTTGTCGCAATAACACCCCACACACACCCCCCCCCTCTCGAGATTAAAAAAGAGACATACAGTGAGGGTGTTTCACACCTTTTCGTCAGGCGAATATGAAAAAGTGTTCAGGATCACTTAGTTTATTTATCATTCATCAAACTAGGGGGCTAGGGACATTCAATGATAAACAACAGAGTT
Source organism: Armandia brevis (assembly GCA_035585475.1). NCBI lineage: Eukaryota > Metazoa > Annelida > Polychaeta > Opheliidae > Armandia > Armandia brevis. Next base: position 34,402 of record JAXGGS010388828.1, read on the forward strand.
CGAGAATATTTAAAAGTAAAGTCAGGCATTATTTGATTAATTCTTGGTTGCCTCTATGTTAACATATGCGAGGTAAAATCATATTAAAACATCAGCATGATCAGTCTATTGTCTTGACCTCCCGAACACTATATTGCTATATTTCAACCAGATCTAACCAGTATAAATATACATGTATGTATGATAATGATAATTGTTATAAATATTAATTAGCAGTATTATAAATTTATTAATTATACATGTATAAGGATTATACCTACAGGCGAGCTAATAAGCATTGTGAACAGTGATGTACATGCATGAGGGAGCAACATGGCTGCTGGTGACCAGAGAGTAACCGTCTTAGTGAGTTCCATTTGGGAATCTACTTTAGATGAAACGCTGAGGAATTGTTTCCAGGTAAGACTTTGATCTTATTAACAAATAATTTAAAAAAACAAGTTCACTGTCGTGATATGGTTGTACCATACATGTAGAAAACGTACCCGACACCCATTATTCTGTGCAACAATTTTCCTGATAAAAAAAATCACATAAACATAAATGCATTCACAATTGAGTTCGTTGTTAGCCACTTAGGAACAAACATCAATCACTAAGCGAAGTATATATATGACACTCTTTTCGTAGACTTAGGGCTATATGAAATATATGCTCAGAGTTCAACTATCTCGACATTATTGATGTACTAGTGACGCACTCGGATTTCGCAATTTGCTGTATATTCTATTGTCTGGCCATTTGACAGTATCTATTTAGAGCATTCCGCCCTGGCAAGGGTCCAAATGTGAGGATGTCGCTCTCCCAGAGTATACATGTACCTTTGTACTTTTTGCCCTGACAAGAGTTTTATATGGCTTCCACCAAAATATTTCCAAACAAGGTGTAGGATACCGGATCATTGCTTAGGGTCCAGAATTCGAGCAGCTTTGTCACTGTGACAGGTTGCCCCTGGATACCTAAAATATCCAATATAGTAATGTTTATCATAAACCGGCTAAACTTCCAGATAGCTCCGCTGGTGAACTGACGGCAAACCAGTGATGGTCTCATATTGCAAAGGTAATACAAATAAGGATCCATCTGGTCAAAACATCTAAATGTAGCTCACAGCTAGTTGTTGTCACGATGACATTTCACATGCCACCTTGTTTCATTCCTTCTTATAAATGTGTTTCGAGATCTCAACATTACCGTGTTATTTAGGTAACAAAACCCGAGGTTTCTTACACAAAAAGCTTTATTAAGCGTGGGGCAATAAAAAAAAAAACATGTGAGTAGTCTGTTGGTCTGAAGCTTATTGACGGATTTTAAATTTTTTGCATAGCTCACGAAACACTCAAAGAAGTTATATACTAATGGTACCATAGTTAGAATTTCATGTACCAAATACTTGATTTTTAAAATACTTAACCCCAACTGAGGTACTACTGCCTGGTGTGCACTACTGCCCGTGACATGATGCGCTAGAAATCGCACGGTGTCGCCACCGTCGCACCTGCGCACCAGTTATGCGCACTTGTCCGTCCAGTGACACGCCATTTTTCTTCGGAAGAATTTTCTCGTCTATTTTTACGAAACGTTAGCTCCCAAACGACTGGCAACCCGTTCCAACTATGGAATAACAGTCGCAAGGGCATATAGATTCCGCTCAGGCGGAGTTGGAGTCTGAGGACCGCCGAGTTTTAACTCAGGCGGTCTCAGAAGTTACCAAAACTCTGGCCTGGGAAGAAGCTGGCGGCAGCCATACCACTACGGTAAGTCCCGCCACTTCTGTATGAGTCGAAGCTGATCACACTCAGCTTCAGACCGCTCCCGGGCCTAGGAGAAACTCGCGTTCTCCCCTCATTAGGGAGAAGGAACGCTCACGCAGCCCTTCCTCGTCTAGTCGCGAGAAATTTCGGAATTACCGAACGCAAGACTATGACGAGGGCTGCGAGTCTCATGAGAGTGGCTCCATGTCCGATACATTCTCCCCTTATTACTTCTCTCACCCTCTCACCAGACCACTGCCCAACCTTTATAGTTGTGACGCGGGGTTTATCTGGGAGATTATGGCCACCGGGCCACCGGTGAGAGTTGAGGAGGGATGGGACAACGAGTTCACAGTCTCTCAGGACCAGACCCCGGTTCCTAGGAACCTGCGGCCTTTACCCGGCTCATCCCGCACCGTAGAGTCGGTGGTACACAGTATCTACCTGCCCACGGGTAAGCGACAGGCCAGGTCTCCTACAAAACCCCCACCTCCGCCGGCCAAGCTTCCAGCTAGTAGGCATCAGCAGGAGGAAGGGCACTATCCCCCCAGGAAGCATTACTACCTTCCGAGGGACGCGCCTCCAGATCCCAGCCTGGCTCTCAAGCCCAGGCGGCATCGCAAGAGAGACGGGAAGAAGAAGAACAATGTGGCCAAGGAGTTTCAGCTCCTTCAGCAGAAAGCTCTGGCCAGCGGCTATGTCCTACAGCCGCGGTCGCTACCACCAGCCTCTTCTTCCTTCCCAGCCGAGAATCCTCAGGGGAACTCCTCTCCCAGACTTCTCCCACAGCCAACCCCCGCCAGACAGAGCAGGAGCAGGGAAACCCCCAGTCGTAAGGCAGATTACGAACGAAGGGTGGCTATAGAGAACCAACGTCAGTACCTGGAAGAGGAACGCGACCGACATCTCCCCCCGAAGTTTATCGACCTCACCGGTGACATCAGGGAGAAGGACTACCTGCGCGAACAAGCCTACCGCGAGGCCCAGGATGCGGCCGCAGCAGAAGCGATCAGCAGGGAACGCCACTGCAGGTGGCCTCACCAAACCGGTGTCAGCCCGCACCCCATCGAATGGCAATGTACTGTCGACAGGGCAGAGCGGGCAGACCGGGCCAGAAGGGTAGAGCTTGGCGAGGCCCGTCGCGACCAGGACGCCCGGCACTCAGCTCTCTCACCCTCCCGCCTAGCAAACAGACCCGAGGCACCTCGGGCACCGGCCCACTCAGCAACCCTCCTCTCCCCCGAGACGAGTACCAGGCCTCACAAGACAAGGCCATGGGAAGAGGCCGGGTTGACTCTCCTCAAGTGGGCCAGGAATTATTCCGCGACTTCCAACCCCCCGGCTCCCGACTGACTTCAACTCATCGACCCGGCATTGATGGACACGCTGTCGGTCGATAGGATAGCCATCAGAGACCTCCCCGAGGTACTCTGATGGAACGCGGAGCAGAAGAAGGTGGACAAGCTCATAAAGAACAGCAACGCCCTCACGGAGTCCCGCCTTGCTGAAGCTGTGGAAGACAGGGCCAGGAAAGACACGCAACTGGCTTCCTACAAGGCCCAAGTGGAGTTGCTCAGGGCCAGGATTCAGGTCACCCCGCTCGCGGACCAGCGACCGACAACCAGTCTCGCACACACTCAGGCGATCCCGCCTCGCCGGGTCCCTCCTCCTCCTCCTCCACTGGTTAAGCGAGTACCACTTCCAGACGAGGCGTCGATGACGGCACGGATCTCACCCACAGCGAGCCCGATCTCAATCTCGTCAACGCCACCTTCGGAGAAGGACGTTCAGTCCCAGGAGTCCACACCTCACAGGGAGAAGCTACCCTCACCTAACAGAGTCCGACCTCTGGTGGAAGAGAAGTCAGCAGAAGACTTGGTCCCGCCTCTCAACTTGCGGGACCTCAGAGTCTGGCTGTACGATAAACTCGGCGACAGGATCCAACCCCCGCCAGAGATCGATGTCACAGCCAACAGAGGACTTTGCGACACAGACGCGGATGCCCCGAGGCTAAAACCGGGAAACTCCTTCCCCATTAGTTCGGGGATCCTGAACCGCGCGGAGCGTCTGCAGGCTCACTGGCAGAATATACAAATCCCGAAGGACAAGACCAGCGAAGCCAACTTTGTCGCCTCTGAACAGCCTAACTACGCAAGAGATGACAATCCTATCGATAGGTTCAAGTCCCGCGCCGGGGTCAAGGACTTCGCCATAAACGACCTGCGCTTGTCGTTCCTGAAGCTGTCGACAAGCTACTCTTGCCATGACGTCAACCGGCTGGCCCTCAACGCGTTTACCCCGGTAGACGTAGAGGTGACAGCTGTGTTCCCGGGAAAGTCCACCATTCCCTTCCCAGTCTCCAGGGTGGAGAACTTTGAGACGCTAGCCAGGGCAGTGACCCTCATAGCGTCTCAACAGGACATCATCCTGGCGGGCCTTTCGTCCCACTCGACAGACGTGTTCACGGGCGAGGGCTCCTTGGATCTCCCCAAGGAGTTTTTAGAGTCAGCTAATTTTCCCATGATGAAAAAAGCTATAGACTCTATCGTCTTCGGCATACGTCATCACACAGATGAAGATCACGGGAAACTGTGTCAGAGCGGGACGTAACTACTACCTAGACTAGTCCAACGTCACGCCGGAAATCAGGGCACAGCTCCTGGCACAGCCGATCCTGGCAAACACCCTGTTGGCAGGTCGACTGCCGGAGATAGAGCGTCTCGCCTCGGAACTCTTGCGCCCTTACACCTTCGTTAAGAAGGCAGCAACGAGATCCCGCTCCGCCTCAGCAGGCGCCCCCAAGGCGTCGGCAGGCGTCGGCGGTAACAGTGGCAGCGGCGGAGCGCAGGTCTCGTTCCACCTCGGCCCGCGGTAGGAAGAATAAGGGTGGCGGCGAAGCTGGCAAGGGTAGTGCCAACTCCGCACAGCAGAAGTCCTAGCCCAGCTGGGAACTCTCTCCTCCCGCCCCCGCGCCCCGCACCCTCTCCCACACCCCCTTCCGCCCCCAGCACCCAGTGTACCGGCCCAGACCTCAAGGTCGGCGCCCGCCTGAGCCACTTCCTACCCCAGTGGAGGAAGTTGTGCTCAGATACGCACGTCGTCAGCGTGATAGACCGCGGGGTATGCCTCGACTTCAAGGGCGAACCCCCACCTATCACACGATCGTCGCTGGCTTTCGGCGCGGATCATCCGGACCTCCAAAACGAGGTCAAGGAGATGTTGGAGAAGGGTGCGGTAGTACCAG
>JAXGGS010388940.1:0-12588 GCA_035585475.1 Armandia brevis
AACAGACAAACACCGGCCGTGCGTGATAGGAATCCACATGTTGGGAAGTTTAGGAACGAGTGGTTCTGCAGGAGACGACGGGTGGGTCATAGAGGTTAAACGGGAGGTATTGGAGAGAGAGAGACTGTAGGAAGTTAAAATGATATGAGAAGAGATGGTTCAAATGTGCATTTAAGTTGGTGTATCGACTGAGGTTTCAATATATTAACATTAACCCCCCTTCAAACACAAACCGTAAAATATCAAACCAAGACCTATTATTACCTGAGGGATAGCGTGGCGTACAGTGTTGAAGTTATTCTAGGTAAAATAACAAGAGTCTAAGATATTCTAAGACATAAGGAATACTTTATTAACACGCGATCAACAAAAGTACAATGTGTGTAGTGTTCGGAGGTTTTTTGCTAACTGACTGTAATTTAAATTTTGAATAACTATGTTAGGATATTGGCGGTTAATTCCTGGAATCACGTGACAGAGATAACAATGATCTACAGCCAATTATGATAATCAGCTGGGAGAAACATCTGACCTGTGCGGGTCACTCAGGTGTGACCGCGAGTGGCATCACTGACATCGCGGTGGGACAACCACGCCATGACAAACACTGGACAACTATCTCAACATAAACAAAGACACATAAAAATGCAAACCATTATATATCTAAACATTCACAATTAAATTTATTGCTCCACATATAGCGCTTCCACCTCGGCGGGTGTCTTCAGCAGTGTCTCGGGGCCGGGGATGGCGTCGAACCCGGGCAGACTTGGCTGTGAGGAGGAGCGGGAGTCGAGCCCGGGCAGACTTGGCTGTGAGGAGGAGCGGGAGTCGGGTTCAGGACGTAACCCTGAGGCGTTGTGGCCAATTTCAGGATCAGTTTCATCGCCAATATCAGGATCACCTTCCTGGGCTGCCTCCTCCTTTAGTTGTAGTAGTCTCCTATACAACCTGATCCAAACGTGAGTGATAAAAATTGTTGAATAGAGGCGTAATAATAACACAAGCATATTACAAAAGCATTCTTGAATATCAAAGTAACAAACTGTGCGGCAGAATACACACTGCATGTACTTGACTTACCTCTTACACCTCCAAAACGCTAGTAAGAGACATACTCCCAAAAAAACGCTAAGGAGCTGGGATTCCCACTTTATTCCCGATTCTATAATGTAAAAAATACGTTCATAGGTTTGTACATTGCACGATTAGAATGTGGCACAATGACTCGTCACGTTGATATGTTCACCTTTAGAATGGTTGTTTCTTGTTGCTCCAATTGTGAGACGAGGGGAAGCTGTCACCCGAAGTTTCGCGGAGCATGGGCAAGATCCAGGAAATTGTCTGCTAACGCTGCTATTGGATGTACACGTCACCGTGACGTCACTACTACCTGAAAAACGTCATGACAAGGTGCGTAAGATTCGTTATTCGAGCTTGTTATTCACCGGCTCAAATCAGATCCATGGTCAGTATGGTGCACGCACATTCATGTATTTCTGAAACTTTAGGAGGTTAGAAAACGCGATTACCTGACACGTTATATCTGGCGATGATCCGTCTGTGCCTGGGATTATGTAAATACAGCGACATGTGACTGGAGCTCAGCAGGGTGTAATATACTAAATGCGGATTGCCGTTCATGGATTCAGGACACATGTTGTAATGGCCCTGTGGTGTCTCCGTGAAAATAAACGGTTGGCACTGCTTGTGAGCTTCATCCCCCCCGTCAACGGTGAACGTCACGTTAACTTTGATGTTAGCCACGTTGTCCTGCACCTGTTCTTGTGGGTATCGGAGGCTACACTCGCAGCCATGACTGTCGGAATACCCGGAGCTGCTTGAGATCGAAAGTCCTCCACCGATTTCGGTCGCAGGGAATTCACAAATATTCGGCTGTGCGCCTGAAGATAGCAAATACCAAGGTAGTGAAGAGTCATACTTGTTAATGTTAATTTATGCTAAGAATGTTTAAGTCTGCCACACGCATTTCTGGTTTTAACTTTATTTCTTAGTGATCAAGCTCTGTATTTCGAGCAAACATATTATTAGTGCCTGTGTTATACCTCTATGTATCTTTCTTTATTTGGTATGTTTGGCTGGGCACTGCTATACTATGTACATAATTCAAATAATTTGAAGTAATTCAAGTATGACACCACAAATTGATAGTTCCGATAGTGTCAACTTGCTTATCATCATACCTCCATCATCATTAATATAAGGCCCCATAAATTAAAAATGTGTTCCTCAAGTTATTATTTGCTTGAGAGGGTAAGGGCGGGCGGCAGGTCTTTTTTTTTATTCTGACAATTGAGGCGCGGCAGTTTTTTTTCACCAGGAGGGGCGCGACTTTGAGGGGGCGGCAGGTACCTTTTTATTTTTATTTTTAAAGAATTTGGCATGATTTTGGGGTTTTTAAGCACATTTGAGGAGAATGTGTTAAGCGAGAGTGTATTACGGGGGAAGTTTTTTAACACTCTCGAGTGATCCAAAATAAATTCCCTGTGGAGCATCCCATTCCTACCTCCCCCTTTTCTTACCCAGAGTAAAATCTAACAAGCCCATTAATTATTATCCCTGCTGGTTCGTTTTCCCCCACCTAATCTTATAAAGTATACATGCGATAGTATTTATTTAATAAAGTTAAAACCCGCGGTTAAGTGGACAAAATTTGCATGTGACACCATATTTCTTACAATAAAATTAATATATTTATACAGCACGGCCGCGGTCTATCGGATTCTGAATACTGTGACGCAGAAGTTTGACTATGTTGATAACTGAAACAGAGTATCAGGTTTTGGCGTGATTTTAGCTGTACTTTTTCTTTTCCTAATCACAGCTTTATCACTAGACAAAGTCATAGAGAAGGGGGATAGTCGGCGGTTTCTTCATGACCATTTCAGTGTTAATTTGTGATCACAGTCTAAAGGCCCTTTTACATTATATTGCATTAAAGAATCACTGATCTTTTCAGTCATATGGGGGAAAGATGTATTGTTTATCCTTCGGGCCAGACCTGCGCCCTATTATTCTGTCATTAATTATGACAATTCTGCTGTTACCATATTGTTTTATTAATCCATGCATCATTGTGCTATTGCTTATTGCTCTCCTGTCCAGCTGCCGTGAAACATATAATCATATTCACATGGAGATGGACAGGGAGTCAGTGTTATCTGGATATCAACATTGCTTCAAATCACCACTGATAACACTTGGATATCTCTATATGTGTTTAATATAAGTCAAACTGATGGCACAGCTCGTTATTTTAGATACGATTTGATGCAAGCATTCGACCATTTATTACCACCTGTGCTGTGTTTTATTAGTGGTATTAATTATTATATTGTGACAGGTAAAAGTTTCCCACTGAATACTGATTGTACATTCGGGAATTTACGTAATTTATAAAATTCAGATGTGTTGGCTTATATTCCCGCCGAAGATCAAGGAAGTCAGAAATAAATTAACATAACTAAAAGTGCAGCTCCTCACAAAATACAGTGTACCCAGGTACTGGGTACGTCAACTTCCCGGTCGTCGATTGAGACTTAAAATTCTATACCCACAACCCTGTCTCGTCGACGTAGTCCGAGGGTGTATATGGCCCACCCTAGGGTCGAATAAACCAACGTCCGTATAGACCCTTGGACTACGTCGACGACCCAGAGTCACGGATATAGAATTTTAAGTCTAAATCGACGACCGGGTCGTCAACATAGCCAGTACCTATACCCACATACATGTATGAAATTAACGACCCTCTTCATATGCATAATTAGTACACATGTATTTTTACCTATATCATGATTGACTTACCCGTAGAGGTGAACATTAACACATACGAGATAAGGTAAGCCTGCACAATCATTGCTACTGTCTCTGAGGTTCTTTCCGTAATAATGCATTTTACATAATGCGATGCACTGCAAGGTAACGGTAGGATTATAAACCAGGACGTCTGCCTGGAGTCCCGCGGTGCGCCGGGAATTGCAAACAGACAAACACCGGCCGTGCGTGATGGGAATCCGCATGTTGAGGAAGTTTAGGAACGAGTGGTTCTGCAGGAGACGTCGGATGGGTCATAGAGGTTAAACGGGAAGTATTGGAGAGAGAGAGAGAGTGTAGGAAATTAAAATTATATAAGAACAGATGGTTTAAATGTGCATTTAAGTTGGTGTATCGACTGAGGGTTCGATATATTAACATTGACCCCCGTCCCGATATAAAGTTTATAAACCCCCCGTCTTATTTTATTATTTTAAACCAGTGTCCTTTTATACAATTAATAAACGCCGGTTCTAATATAATGATTTAAGCCTCGGGTACAAGGGACAGGAGGGGCTAGCTTGGAGGACGTTGGGTCATGGAGTTTAACGAGAGCAGAAGGGGTTTGGCTGGATGCACGTGAGGTTATAAGGGTTGGGTGGGAGGGGTTAGCTCGGACAGCACGGGCAGTTGCTAGGACAATATGAAGCGGGAAGTGTTACATTGCAATAGCCCGGTATCGCCAGTTATCCCGTCTTACAACTGTGCCTTCCCCCTATCTGGATATCCCCCTCTCGCACCAGGCAAGCCAACCCAAACCCTAATATATCTCCCGAATATTATATTTATATAAACCCCCTTAATATTATATCTTTATTAACCCACCTGTCCCTTTAATATTATATCTATATACACCCGCCCGTCCGCCTAATTATATATTTATATAAACCCACCGATCCCCCGAATGTTATATTTATATTAACCGCCCGCCCCCCCTAATTTCATATCTATATTAACCCGCCCGTCCCTTTAACATCTATTATGATTACTTAATAATAATATTGCACGAAATGAGGGATAATTTAATAATCTGTCACCATGCAATCGCCAGGTATCGCCAGTTACCCCGTCTTACGATGGTGCCTTCCCGCTATCTTGATATCCCCCTCTCGCACCAGGAACAGGTGCAATTAAGTCTCGTGCAATTATCACAATTACTAATTAATATTGATCACATTGATAGGGGAATGATTGTCGGTAGGGTCACAGGGGAGAGGTCGGCGGTGGGGCAAGGGGGAGACAACGGTTAAAGTGATCAATTACTCTACTCGCATTTGTTGTGTGGTATTTCTTCTTTTCCCAGCCAGCAGGAAATGCCAGAAGAAGAAATAGTCAGCAGAAGAAATCGTTGAAGGCCCGTGCTCGAATAGCTTGCAATCGATAAATCCCGGCCCATCAAAAGAACAAATATCAAAAGTCGAAGGTATTCTGTAATTTACTCTTTGTATGTATGTATTCTAAAAAAAGATCGCTAGGAGATGAAGGAGAAACTGCTGTAGCCCCAGCTAAGTGTTTCTTTAAAATAATTATCTTCATAACGAATAAATAGGGTCAACCTATTTCGAAGAGCAATGTCTTTCGTTTTGCCATTGCTGTCATTCTGTCCAGAATGCTTTGCCCTTTCCATTCGACTGCCAAGAGATTGGCTTTCATGTCATTTAGTAGTAGCTACTAGATGTGATTTTGCATGGGATCTGTAACAGTTGGGAAAACAAATTCAAATCTGTTTTCCGGTTCGTAAATCCCCTCCGCCATTTGTAGGAAATAGTATTAAATTAGCTTGCCTAAATGAATGTGCTAAACGCATGGCTGTAACTTCAAAGACTTTCATTGACTGAAGCAATAGTACATTTGCAATCAAATCAACTGTTGACTGCACTCCTAGATCACACAACAGCCCATCTGTATTGGTCTATACCGTGATTAAAAAATTCAGATCCTGATTGAAAGTTAATTGAAACGTCAAATAAATTTATTTTCACTTTTGATATGGATCGCCTAAAATATATGCAAACGTTATAACTTCCAGATAATTCAGGTATATATTTTAGGAGAATTATCGAACCACTGAAAATAATCTACGTATTTATACATGAACGATTTTCGTGTAATTGACTGTTATCATATTGTTACACATATCAATACTTACAGGAATAAATATGTGTTAATGCTATACTAAATAGGTGGCTTTCTGCAGCCATGTCAAGTTATCTAATAACTGTTGACCATAGAATAAAGGAACCCAAACTTGGCGGCCGCGGGCATATCACAGCTAAGGTATTATCTGACCATGATGTTCATTCTGGCGTTTACAATTCTGAAGCTTCTTCAGATATACTCATATTGTATCTTGTTCCTGACTCCAGAACAAATTTAGAACAGTGTTATCATACCATAGGTCGACCACAATAGGGCTATTGCTGCCTTACACGCAGAGACAAGCGAGCTATTGCGATGCCCTGTCCAGCCTTGCATAGTTCAACTACATGTATTATAACTTTCCCTCATTTGAGCAATGGTAAGCAGTCAGCTTGTTCGGCTTACCACACTCATCACCAGGCTTTCTTCTTATCATGTCCCGATGAATTTGTTAGCGTTTGAATGCAGTTCATATCAAATACTTCTATGTTTATTATTCCTGTTATCACATGTATGTTTCATTGTAATATCATTTGACATATAGTGAACTATCGATAGATCAGAAGAGGTCTTACAAACAACCTCTTAATATCCTTAACAAAATTCAGTCACCCAATCCAACAAAAAGTCAGGTTGAGTGTACACCACAATTGATGGCTTGCAATAGCTGTTCCCAACTGTTACTGTTGCTGGCTGGATAAATATAAACACAAATAAACTATCAATAGATCAAGATGTTTTAGTACTACAAATTACCTCTTATCAGGTACTATAGCAAAAAATCAGTCAACCAATCCAAAACAAGTCGTATGTTGGCGTGGATGCACGTTTGAAGTTGACCAAGTTAAGATTCGAGGGTAACCCACTGCCTCCGGACCTGTCGGGATACTAACATCGGGGATTACCTTATATAGATACCAACCTCAGCGATCTCTTACCATGGTGTGCATAGATTATGAAATTCTACATATCAATGTACAGTAATTGTGAGCTGTATGTTCTGCAGAGTAAGCAATATAAAAACTACCGCTATGAGGTATCGATTAAACACAGGCATGGCAGTGTTTAATCGATAGTATTTGACCCGACCTGACCTACTTATCGTTGCCATACACCGTACATGTCCTAACCTGTATGTGAAGTGCTTACCCGGCACGTTATTCCATACCGGGATATAAACATGTATGACGAATATGTTACAGCACGTGAATAAATCGCTGATCCAGCACATATATAGCAGTCGGGAAGGCCTGGTGGCGTATAATGTGTACTGGGGTTGTGAGAGCTAACAGTGTGATCTGTGTCTCTTTAAAAGCCTGATAGCACAGATCAGTTATAAAGTGAGGATTCCATATCACTCGTTCTTGCAGCACATGAAAGAACATCGAACCAGACATTTGAACACAAGCTATATAACTTATATCTGTATAATTATATGATATACTGAACTCACTTAATATATGTTCATCGATTAGAAACAGGTTTGTGTTGCCGTTAAGTACTGTACTCAGATACATCTTACATCAAACACATCCGTCTTTCCCGAAGTGTTAATTCACTCACGGTAAGGATTGAATCGCGATTTCGTTTTCTCATATATATAAGGAACTCTATTTACGGAAAACAACGAAACACTTACGGTTTTATACAAGCCGATGGGTAAGCCTTGGGATGCAGTGATTATATTAAACGATGTAAAATCAGGGATGCGTATAGGATACATGTACAGCTAGTGTAGTGAAACTTTTACACGTGGCACGGTACGTGTCTATTCATATCTATAAACCTTTTTCTCTTCGTGTTTAGACATTTACACTTCCTTGTAGTATAATGTCTGATTATAAATTTATAATGAACACGATTCAGACGGTGTACTGTATAATCCTTCATCAGTGCTAACCGTAAGTACGTACACGTATATATCATACATGCATGTTGTGATAACGCACGTGCACGTTCTCGTAAAGTACGAAGCATTAATCATCAAGACCGAACAAAAAACCACTGTTTCTATCATGGATAACGAAATACAAGGGCTACACCACACTATTTTGACGGGAGTATCCACACTATGTGATGACTTTGCGGGTACCTCATATTTACTGTGAGACACAGGAAACACGGTGAATTCTGTTTGATTGGTTGGCGCCAGGGGTGTCTCTGTTTATAGGTAGGACAATATATTACTGAATGATGTCTCTCTACATTTTATAGTTACGTGCATGCCACCCGTATATATACATGTAGAGATATCGTTCATGGATATTATCTCTACAGTGTTGTTCTACGCTATGGATGTATTACTTAATATAAATCCATGCTTTCATCATTTAAGTTATCACGGTGATGTTAAATAAAGTCAAAATTTACGTAAAATTAGGCAAGCATGCTCTGTTGAAGTTATTTCAGGCTAACAAACAAGTTAATCTTCGGAATACTTTATTAAACGCGGCTGACGAAAAGTACATGATTGTGTAGCGTTTGGAGTTTTACTGGTAACTGATTAGTTTAAATTTCGAATGGTGGCGTTGCGATACAATGGTTGATCTGTTGGAACATGTGATAGAGATAAGTTGATCTCTGACTAATTAAGTTAATCCATCGGGAGTCCATCTGACCAGTGCGGGTCACCTAGGTGTGACCACGAGTGGCGTCACTAACATTGTGGTGAGACAACATGTAACAAACACTCAAATACTATTGGCACGACATAAACCAAGACACATACATGCAAACAATAAATACAGATACATTGACGATAAACTTTATTGTTCAACATGGACATGGTGGACTGGTCAGGAATCTAAGCTATGCTCTTGTATTGTATCTTATGTTCATTCCAAGTCAAGCACGACACCCATTTCGAATTATAAACATTCATAGTATATTGACCGATGACATCGTTCTACTAGTTGATAAAGAATTATCCTCAGTTGAAAATCTGAATTTGTTTTTACTAGATGCGATGCAAAATCTCTGTATAGTGATGGAATGAAATAGGGTGTAACTTCCTGATGGGACTGGTGGATGATGCCTTACCATAATCAAATGCTGCTATGCTAAAAACAATAGATAAAGCTCAAAACTAGTGATCATGCTCCATTATTGTCCATTATTTTCCCATTTCCTTGGTTCTCACTTGCGTCCTCCTAGAGCTTGACATGTTGGCAAATATAGGTGAGTTTATCAATGCCAATTGATCAGTAATGGCGTGCATGTCTTGGAGTTGTTTTTCTGCGTCATTGACCATGTCCATATGTATTTATTTTTGACGTGTAACTTCACAGCTAGCATGCTCTAGTTGTACTAGTTTGAGAGAGCCTTCCATGCTTCCATTAGTAACTTTAAAATTTAACTTGCATCTGAAGGGTAGCAGATATTCAGAAGATCCCAAAGTGATAATTCAAGTGACTGCTATTAAACAATATGATATTCAAGCTCTGCGAAATATCTTTGTCCCTTTAATCCATGCCTATTTCCATATATAGTCATTAGGAATCCGTTTAAGCAACAATACCATGGCATTTTTCAGATCTGTTAAGTTATAATTAATTTAAGGTTGTTGTTGAATACATATATTCCATATAGCTATTCATATTTTAATTGCGGTTTTATTTGGATCTGCAATCATTCGTATGTGAACTGAGATATGTATTACCTCGTGATTGTGTAATTTTGTTGGATAGTTCGGATTATTACGCTTCAGAACGATGATTTAATGTCGCGTCCTTAACTGTCGTCATGAATGGGAGCGGAGTGATATCTGAGCTGTAGTACTACATGCATATACCGGTATGAACGGACGCACTTCCTGGTGTCTGATTGGTCGGAATAGTGTAAATAAGGTGACGAATGTGTTACCCATGATTAATAAGTGCGACCCGATTGGCCCGTAGCTGTGAATAATGGGGATAATGAGGTGATGCTTGGTTTGTTCATGTTATGCTCGCCCGCGTTAGACGAAATACGGGTTGAAACTTTGCGGGGAAAAGCTCGAAAAGACCAGCATAAGCTTACTAAAACCATAGGCAAAACAATGTGATTTTTGGTGGGTAAAGGGCTAGGTTGAAGTTTTCTAATATAAAGTGAGACGTAGTAGGTGAACAACATATTCCCATCAACCGACAAGAGAGCACAGCATATGTTTTAGCAAGTTTTTAATCTGGGGTCATGTTTATATACCCTAGCTTGTATTACTCACACCGAGAATGTTTACCTTAATATATTTTTCATGCACAGCTTTTCGCTGTCACTCTCAAGGAGGTGGTTGATGCAAATCGGTTATGTTATCCATATCATGATGTGTCGCATATTCTAGTATCTATCTACACCTATTGTTCATTGCATATTTATATGCAAGGCTTTACATCGAGGCCAGCATTTGATGCCTATTATATACATTCGAATCGTTATCCACTTGCTGACTGTTAGCAGAAGAACAACTCATGAGAAGAAGGAACCCTAACCCGGTTATAACGTATAACGGGTACCTAATGCAAATACTTACACCGGTTTGTAAATGGCTCTATATTTGTTTCATACATAAATTGATGCAAATCATTGCTCGCTTTTCTGCATTCGTTCATAAACATTTATTCTAGTGACATATTGAACTTGTTATAACTTTTTCCCCCACGAACGCCATCGCAGAATAAAGCTTCCGCAACTAAATATGAATATCCGTTACATCAATTTAAATATATTATCATATGAAAGAGTCTTGAGACTCTGACCTTGGAGACCTTCTCACAACATCTTGAAAAGCCAACTTTTCTGAGTGGGTCAGGTATAATTTAACTCGGGCAGTTGAATAAGTCCGCAATGCCTCGTAATGTCCTAATTAATGATAGCCTAACCAATGGTAGGTTTATTAGAAATCCACATATGAATGTGAGGTGAATATTATTGAATTATATCTCCATGCAAACATGGCAGCAGATAAATAGAGTTAAACACATAGGCAAACTGTGGATGTGTCCTCAGAGATGTTTGCAATGCTGTCACAATCTCGAATAGTGCGAATTTCCCCTCGACTAAACATCATAGAGGCCACTGTTAGGTTTTAAGTCTATATTTACATGTAGCATTTTACTTTACTTTAACTTGCGGCTTTGTTTTCATGTTTATCTGCGTACATCACCGCGAAAAACACTGGTGATATAACAGGTATTTAATACATAAATATCACTATTTAACAACAATACATGATACAGATTAGGTCATGCGTATCACGAGGTGCGCTGGAAAACAAACATGTACTGCTTCACGAGGACGCGCAGGTAAAATAAGGGATTTCCCTTCGTACCCTAGAATTTCCTCACCTCTTAATCAACTCATGCACATCTCAGCGTTGTTTATGTTAAAGCACACAAATACGTGTATGTGAGCGTCAGTGGAATTCCATGCATACTGACAGGAATACGTATGACACTAAAACCACTATACCAAATATATAGACATGATATACCCAGTCTTGACAAATTTGGGATACAGACGCTATTTTCATGGCATCGATTTACTTCAATAAACATGCAAGCTAGAGACCAACTTGTGTTGAGAATCCGTTTCAACTATTAAGGTAGCATCTTTATAAGATGATATCTATATAGTATAATCATATTATTCAAACACAAACCCTACAACATCTAATCAAGACCCATTATTACCTGAGAGATAGCTTCATGAAGAAATAGTCTTACTGAGAAATATTTTTGGTTTTGAATTGACCTTACAAAGACCGGTATAAATTAGGCTACAGGGAAACCTTTGCCACGGACCTCACATAAGGGAAGGACTATGTTGTTGCCTGGTGCTCCAATTGTTATAGTTTGCCCAAAGCCGTAGCATTTTACAGTGACCTTATTCACGCCCTCTGTGCTACCTGTATACGAAGCACACAGATTCTCCTGGCTATCCAACTCAAGGTAAATATCGTAAGGGCTCAAACGAGATTCGGTCATGATATAACTTTTGCATTTGTACCCTTCATTCTACTTGAGCGTCTATATAAAGCTTTACTCCCATGAAGTTGAGGTGTGGTGTGGCCCCGGCACCTCTCTACCTCCGGTCCTGCTCGGCGGCTTGTTCAGGCTGTCTCTGGAAATGTGTAGACTGGAGGTCCTGCTCCCTGACTGTTTGCGCTTCAGTGGTGTGGCGTACAGTAGTGAAGTTATTCTAGGTAAAATAACAGGAGTCTAAGATATTCTTCGGAATACTTCATTAACGCACGATCAACAAAAGTACAATGTGTGTAGTGTTCGAAGGTTTCTTGCTAATTGACTGTAATTTAAATTTTGAATAGCTACGTTAGGATATTGGCAGTTAATTACCGGAATCACGTGACATAGATAAAAAACTACAGCCAATTATGTTAATCTCCTGGGAGTAACATCTGACCTGTGCGGGTCACTCAGGTGTGACCCCAAGTGGCGTCACTGAAATTGCGGTGCGACAACCAAGCCATGACAAACACTGGACAACTATCTCAACATAAACAAAGACACATAAACATGCAAACCATTATATATAGGCGTGGTGGCCAATTTCAGGATCAGTTTCATCGCTAATATCAGGATCACCTTCCTGGGCTGCCTCCTCCTTCAGTTGTAGTAG
>JAXGGS010389051.1:0-12588 GCA_035585475.1 Armandia brevis
GTCATTTTATTGTCTTATTGGAGCATGTCATAATCAATAAATCCAGTAAGAACATGATGTGGCTGTGATGTGATGGTGACCGCTGTGAAGGTTACCACTGTGATGGTTACCACTGTGATGGTAACCACTGTGATGGTTACCGCTGTGATGGTGACCGCTGTGATGGTGACCGCTGTGATGGTGACCGCTGTGATGGTGACCGCTGTGGTCGCTTTATCTGCTGGTTTTACAGCCGAGATCACGTGATAAATCCCAGATCTAAAACAGCAAGACAATAAAATCTCGCTGGTTTCTCGGCGTTTATGACGCTGTTATAGTTTGTGCGGTTTCTAATTGTTCCGTGGTGGTAACGACACATCCTGCAGAGACGTGTCACGTGTGATTCATGACGTCTGGGATTCTAGCGGCATGTGAACTATCCTGAAGACACACTGAGGGCACAGTCAATCGTGAAACTCGGAAAATGCTAAACATCTTTGACTGGAGAAATAACCGTAATCCCCTCAACTTAACACTATATCTATATATAATTTCGCTAAGCGAAAAGTTTGGGACCCGATTTCGGGAGTTCTGGGGGGAATTGGCGACTTAAAATGATTCATAGATTCTATTTAAAAATCACCCAGACACTGGTGGTGTAGAAGGCTTTCGGGAGAAAAACAAGACGGAAAGTAGGTTTTTCATACAGTTAATTTAATGGATTATAATGAATTTGTGCCAACTGTAATAGTGGTGATTGTGGAGGGTAGATGAGTCAAGGAGTCAGTGTGATTATTGAAAATGGGTTCAGAGATTTATGGGTGCGTCTCAGAAATATTTAATCAAGTTTACTCTGCCAATTCTTTTTCAACAAAGTGTGGGCTATTCACAATAATGTCATGTGGAGTTATATATATGCCCCCCCCCCCTTTTTAGCCGCCAAGTTGACGCTACTATGGCGCAGACTTTTATTCCCTGATTAATAAATACAGTTATTTAACTGAATACCGGCGGAGCGGGTAACAACAGCTAGTTAACAATAATTTTAAGTATCGGTGAAAAATCTACCCTGTTATCACAGCCTGATCATAAAACCTCTGAAATAGATGCTGTGTATCAGGTCAACTAAATAAATTAATCCCGCGGATTGGTTTTATACAGTGTGGTAATTATGGTAGCCTGTACGCTACAGTATGACTGTGGTCAATGCTAAATGACAGAGCGAATCCTTGACATCATCGCTCACACGTCCCGAGCATTGTTCTGGTTGTTTGCTCATCGAGACAGGCGGTCATCGGCAATCACGGCAATGGAACTCGCTTGATTAAACTCGGTTAATCATGCGTGGCCCGACAAAGATTTATCACAAAATTAATCACACATCATGTGACCTCGGCAGAGGAGGCGAGCTCTAGACATCAAATATAAAGTAGATGTGACACAATATCAATTCCTAATCAGAGTTTTCTATTGCAGTAAAACGGATTGCTCAGACCCAGATTAGCCACGATTTCCTTGGCGAACTAGGCACCTCAATTTCACCTAAGTGATCAACAATACTTGAGACAAAGTAATCAATTTAACAACATTAACTCAAAACCCTCACTTGAACCTGCAAGTGTGCATGAAATGCCAGCAATGTAATACGTCACCAGCTTTAATCATATCACAAATACACAGCTAGGTTCAGTATTCTCCTCTGAGGAACAATTGACACTTGTGCGCAGTATTAATTAATGCGCACGATTATTCACGATTCTGGGTTTAATATAAACTCAGGATGCAGCAGTAATATAACACGATGAACGTATGTAAAACTGAGAGGAATGAACTGACATTTAATACACGACAGGTATCAGAGTGTATAATGGTAATTCAGATTTTTGCCGTTTTCTGATCCATCTAATGCATCATAGCTTTGAAATAAAGTCGCCAACTTTCCCATTATAGTATGACCGAATGTAAATAGTTTTACGCGTCCAAAACTGAGACGTTTCGTCGGAAAATACTGATGATATAATCAGCCGTGGGTGAAATGGCTTACAGAAATAAACAACCAACCCAAGGGCACCATGTATTACACATGCCGGAATTGTATCCCGTATTAGTCGAGTACATTGTTCCAAACAAATCGTGAATAAAAGATACGGAGGGAACATTGCCGCGTGTGTATAAACCATATAATACTTCTGCTATCATATGTCACTGGTGAACACAGAGGTTCTCAGCCATAGCCGATTCAGTGAGACAGCAATTTAACCCAGTGAATAGGATGCATATATTGATATTGCCGGTCAAGTGTGGTCAAGATAAAACATTGTGCTCATTTGGGTTGGAACTGTAATACAGGAAACAAGTAAAATTGAGAGCTTGATGTTCATGTGCCTTACAATGGTTCAGACATGATATGTTACCAGTGGTTACCGAAGTTCTGTGATACCCTCCTCATCAACACTTCACACCGATACACTTGCTATACCGCATTGTCTACCAACTCACTGCGTGAATTACAATTAGATTGTGACAAATTTGTGACGTTGATAAATGTACAATACCATGTTGGTACTAGGTTGATATGATTTTTATGTTGATCATATCATCAAGTTCACTCATAATAACGAATATATACTTTTTAACAAAGAAAATATTTGTTCCAAATTTACGTTTGCACTGTATGTTACACATCGCCCCGCCCCCTGGTGTGTAGAACTCTCCGTCCCACGTGGGAGCGGGGTCTAAAAGCGGCACTTCGTCCGGCCATCTCCGCGTTCTCTCTCATTCAAATTGGCAGGAAGTGCTCTGAGGCCGTCATCGGAATAGCAAACACTGCGCATAATGTCCGTCAGAAGAGACACAATGTCGCTATCTATCTGTGTTAATCCCGTGCCATCAGCATCTGGATATGAGCAATAAAATACAGGGTCATTAAACTCCTTACCTTTCAAAAGGGGAACATCGTTACCATGGCAACGGGTAACTCGTGGGGGTCATCACTCCGTGAACATGTGAGGCCGCGGGCCGAGGAGAAACTGCGCAGGAACAATTCCGGTATCGCCGGTCTGGCAGCGAGCACATTATAATTCTGCCGGTTCCACGTATATGTCCCATTGCTCGACGGTTGCTTGGTTACAAATTATCTCCTTGGCAACATGGCGAGGCCAGCGGATTGTCGCAGGACCTTGACGCCGCGTAAATGTACATTAGTCGACATTCTCGGCGTATTATTGCTTCGGTGTATATATATATATGTGTACACCTAGGTCTGCTCTTCTGTAACAATGGGGAAAGAAGCAATTCATTCTCACCAGGCTTTCATAGGAGTATACCAAATAAACGCGGCAGCAAACAAGCGACGTTTCCTCGGAATCCTGTTAAAATGGGCGCCGCATTCTATCTGACCATAATTCCGGGACATTACTATGGATAGGAATGTGTCGTATGGTCATATTTGGACGAGTATATTTTCGGTTTGGGTTTCAGAAGCAGCCGCTGTATCTGGTTGGAGATTCGTGTAGATGGGACACATTGAAGGACGAACTTATTGCTATTTCTATTAACAAGTCAGACCCTCGGCCGAGGGTGGCTAATTTAAAGCACCTTCACACTCTCTCTCGACGAATCATGGAATGTTTGCGCGCAAAGAATGAGTTTGAATTCCTAGCAGGATTGTCCACCGTTCGTCTGACTGACTAAAGACAACATAAAGCAATCTCTTGACACCACAACTGCGCCACTTCCCTGGCTGAGTACCGGCTTATAAAGTTACCAACTCCGGAAAGGAGTTTTATTTAAATGTAATTAGGGCATATCTGGTGTGCTTTTAGCTGCCTGAAATGCGAACTTTTATTCAATAAAGAGGTGACGCCTGCGGAATGATCCGACGTTTAGCAGGTTGAGAGAGCATGTGCTTTGTCAGTCACCTCCCGAGTGCTGCCACAGAAATCGGTAAAAAAGAGTGTGGTAATTTGTCAGTGAATCACTCTCAGAGCTGAGCTGAAGCGTGGCAAACCATTGACTCTCTCCAGACAGTTCGCTCTATAATACGAGTCGGATGTTTCCCATGAAAATCCACCATAAAGATGAATTAGCTGATGTTGCATTAGCCAGATTCTCAAGGGCCATGGCAAGCCCTGCACTATTGACACAACGCAAACCTCTTTACAGGCGGTTCAGCCAATTGCTCTATTGACTTACGATTGCTCATTGTTGATCTATTGGTTCATAATGGGACAGATTGTCTGCGCAAATAAGAAAATATGCCGGCGCAGTTTGCCTCATGTGGCTTTGGGAGCCAATATAACTCAATTGCTCCGGCTGAGCATTGCGTCCCATTTAAATTCCGCCGAACCTGGTCGAGCCTGTGAAAGCACTTAGCATCCATCAGAAGTTGTAAATATGTCAGAATAGAACATTTGCACCGACTAAAAGTTTATAACCATATTGAGGCGCTTACTCTGATAAAACTCACAGCAATGGCTTAATCCGAATCTGCGGCACAGAAATCAAGAGAAAAAACAGAAGATCAAAATAACATGTGCACAAGCAAAGGCAGCAGCATTGCTTAAAGCCGTCACATCTGGGGGACACTGGTTTTAGCTTTATTGACAATCTACATGGTGACCTTGACACCTACTGCTAGTGTTTCTACCAGGCCAAGTTTACCCACATGACTTCATTCTGTGATGAACTGAATCTGGAATCGAATTCACAGCTAAGATACCTCTCTCTCTCTCTCTCTTTCTCTCTCTTGTTGGCTCAACCGACAACGCGTAAAACGGCATGTTCCATCTTTAAATAGACTGCGAGTAAAATGAACAGTGTCTCTTTTCGGATGCCTCTCCCAAAGGCTTTCTGGTTTTAATGAGGTGTTCTTTACTGGGTAGTCCGCCTAGAATGACTGGAATTCCCATAAAAAAGACAGTTTACCTAGCAGAAACTCCCTCGAACGAGCTCCGCCAATCGCAAATTGTTTTCCACCCTCTAAATCTTTTCAGCTCGTGGAAATCACATGAAAGGGCCTTAATCTGCCATGCCTACTAATGCATCGGGATATAAAAGCTGTGGCTAAAGGTGGCGTTGAAGGGGACCGTAGCATCAATGCATTAAGGAGGAGAGAAATTAAATCATTCTGAGTGCAGTTAACCGCAGTAACTAGATCACATGTTTTCAATTATACTCCAGGGACGTTATGTGCATGCCAATGCCTGCAAAAACAGATTCCTGAAATGGTATCACCTCGAATTGAAGTCAATTTCAGAAACGAAACAACTTTGACTTTTGTGTAACTTGTTTATATGCGTTGGTCACAGAGCTCTGCCTGCTTTAGACTATTATAACGTTGCGCATTTGTGTCAGCTTGAGTAATCTTCCTGACAACCAGGTCATTAGATGACAAATTAATGTCCTATCTGAAGTGTGACTCTCTCGTCAAGAGGGCTTTCCCATATCATATCAACACGTTAGCTGTCAGGCTTAAAGGGTCGGCGTGTTAATTACCCTGGTGTGGTAACTAGGACAAGTAAATCCACGTAGAAGGGGCACCATTTCCCCCTCTCCATCTCCTGCTGTCCCTGGAGAGCCACCACGCCAGTAATCAGCCATTACAAGATACAGACCAAGAAGTGTGACCCCGGCCATATATTTCCCCGCCCTCAATCGATATAAGGCAGGAGCCCGTGACATGAGCACAGTTAGGAAATACAGCGGGAAATGTCGGGGAGGATAGAAGGCAGGAGCCTGTGTCATGGGCCCAGTTAGGACATACTGCGGGAAATGACTCATAAAACTGAGCTAATAACAAGAGCAAGTCCGGCCCCTAATCCAGCAGAGAAAGACTCTGAGTTGAATGCTCTCCCAATTACTTAAGAAGATAGTGGGATGTGGTTAATACTGATATGGGGTCAAGGGGGTGGAGTGGGGCCATTGGCATACACAGGGCGGTATGCGGCCTTGTACTCACGAACCCTGGTCATTCATTCCCAGAGAACGAATTAGAGTATGCGGCGGGATTATGGAGATGCTGTGTGTCCAGCAGCTTTGTCTTCCGCTCGGGCTACAATAACTTGGTGTGCCGGAGATATGGAAGACCCTGTCTCCTCCATCCCCGTGAGCATCAGTCAATACAAAGACATTAATCAGAATGCCTCCTCTTTGTATTGTGAGGGGGCCGCATATTAAACTGAGACTGCCTCCTCTTGTGTTGTTAAGGGGGCAGCATGTATATTAAAGTCAGACTGCCTCCTATTGAGTTATAAGGGCAGCACATATATTAAACTCATCTGTAGAATTACTCCCCCATGGGCTGGCACTTGCCCTGGAGCCCCTGCCAGCAAATCACCAATATCACATTTGACCTCAAATATAGATCACCTTGTGTGAATTCAAACCTGATTCTGTAATATGCTGTAGTACGGATGAATGTTCTGATTACATTGACCTATGCGTAAGAGGGTTTACATGGGCCTCACATGATGTCTAATAAGATTAATGACCTTAGTGTAGGGGTCACAGGCCCCTGGATAGGTCGGAACAGTGTCCGATTGATTGAAGGACTTCGTCCACCTTTCAGATACTCGTTTCTCTCTGCAGAACCGTCTGAACGTCCCCACTGTCCCAAGGTCCAGCCAAGACGGTCCTCTAGATCTCTTCAAGCAGAACCGTCAAATTGCCTCCCTTGTTCCTAATTCCAGCGGGCACCTGTCCTTTACTTTCAGCAGAGAGAGACCATCAGAGAGAGACCATCCTCAGCCTCAGTTAATCGAGAAGGCGCTTCAGGGCGGATGAGAATGTGACCAGGGCTGCAGAGGCTGCTGCTGATGTGATGGAGAGGGCTCTGATGGACACGCCTAGCTGCAGGCTACATCCTCAATCACATCACTTCACATCGCGTCCTGTGAGGATAAACAGGCGTCTTAACATCCAGCCCCGCTGTCAATAGTCCACGAGATGTATTAATTTTAGTATTGCCCCAGACCAGGCTTTGCGTCCTGGGCTCCGCAAACAAAACCAGAGAACAATGACTCAGATCTATGAGATGACATTTGCAGCATCACCTTCGAAAGTTCAATGACAACGACTGCGGCTCGTTTCTCCCAGGGAACAAGCAATTGTCTTTGCCCGCAAACCACAAACTACGCTAATTTTGGTCACGTCGAGGCAGTTATTAGATCGGCTATAAAGTACGCTCGTATATTGGCTAATGCATTAAGTTGCCCATTGAAGCCGGCGTTGCTCGCACTGACAACAATGGGACGAATGTTAAGTATTATTTTATGTGTTAAAGAGAGATGATTGGATTGAAAAATGTTTTCAGCCCTCGCTTTAATTTCATCCATGTCCTTGCACCTTTCGATTTAGAGAGTATTTCAAACTTCGGCCTCGGTGGGTACACAGATTAAATTCAGTGAAACCACTCTCTAAAGTGTCACCTCATATTGCTGTATTAGGCCGAACTGTTCTCTCCTCAATTATGGCGCTTTTAGGCTGTCGGGTTGAATCGATTATGTGACCCGCTTGTGTTTTCTGCTGCTCCGGACATTGTCCTGCTTCAGCAGCTCAATTAACCCGCAGTAAACCGATACCAACCGTTAGACAAACTCGAGCAGGCATGACAAGTGTCCCGATTTTAAATGGGCAAATCGAATCAACTGCACATGATCGGACTGATGGAACAGAAACAGTTCTGCAGTTGTTACTCGGGCACATGCGCGGTTTTAATGCGTAGATATCTGTTGTCTGGCACGGTATGTGATCGCCCCAGTGATTTGAGAACACATGATGAGAAAGACACATGATTAGAAAGACACACATGATTCTGCGGTGCTGCCCTCTAGGGGAAGTTCCTTCTCTCCACTGCACGCGACAATTACCGGTGGCTGGAAATAAGGGGATTAAGTCTTCCTTCCCCGATTCATGCTCGCAGCAGACGGCATCTCGTGCAGACAAAGCCGGAAGGATTAGAGCATGCCAGCCACGAGATCCTTGTCTTTGTAGACAGTGAAATCTGTCGAGTAGTCAAACAAAACACAGCTAACCTATCATCTCACTTTAAACCTGCCCAGTTTCCGAGTCTTTGTCCTGACAAACAGCCACAAAGAAACGCCAGAGTGATGGGCAGGGATCAGTTTCCTGGGATGTTTTCAGACGGTTTAAGAAGAATGAGAAGACATTTTGAAATAGATGAAGCGGTTCTTTGAAGACTCCCATCAAACAGCCCATGATTACGCCATCAAAGACAGTGGGCATTTTTAACGCCAGACGAATTCTATACGAGTCCCAAAATGTCATATTCATGTAGCTCCTTGGCACATCTCTATGACGCCGGTAAGGAAGACATATCAATGCTTCAGTCTCGCCTGTAATGGCCGCCCGGATTATTTTTATTCTCCGGTGCTCAGCCTGTGTAAGCCGGGCAATGTTTATAAGTCATATAGCCGGATTTATGTTTTCCCGCGTCCGCCGTCTGCCGATAAATCTTCCCGTTAAATTAAGTATGTTGTTTATGCTTGCGATTGTCGCAGGAAAATATATCGAAACAAGACATGATGGTGTGTGCATCTTGTGAGCTTGCTGCCGTGATTGCATATCTCACCCCTGACTGGGGACCCTTTTATCAATCGAGTCGGGAAGAAACCTCCTCCCTGCAACACTGTACTATAACACGGGACCCAGCTGCCGCTCAGACCCCGGTGAATAATTGTGAATTGCCTGTGAGCAACTGATCGAGCAAACTCATCACGGACGAGCCGTCAATTTGCCTATTCTCCAGCCATGTTGTTGTTTGGCATGTGCCTATTTTCTGTGCCGGCAGTGTCAGCAATTTGCCATTTATCACATTCACGTCGTTCTATCAGCTTTTTCCTTTGAAGGTGACTGAGACGCTTTAATTTCCTGGCCCTATTCACCGCTCCGACACTTCGCTAAGAGATACATTTTTTGCTTATGGTGGTTTTCAGCGGCAAAGAATCGAGCGCTTTCAACATTGCTACTCCACCGCAATGGCAGTGTGTCCCATTGCTGCATGGCCAGGATTGTTTTTGACCTTTCAGCAAACGCCGAAACACTTTCAAATTAGAGGTGGCAAACTTCACCCACCAACATCCCACTCATAACAGGTTCAGTATCAGGGAAGTGTGCGGGAGTATTTCATCAAGGGTGGGGGAGATGTAAAAGGAAACACGAATTGATCCCCTCTATTCCTCGCCCCACACCAGATAAGAACACTGATGCCCAGATAATGAGTAAGATATTCAGCCAGGAGGACCATCTGTTCTTGCAGACAATCGAGCTTAACCCTCGAGATAGCAATTTACCCGCAAAAATTTAGAGAATCTCCTGGATATATCGACCAAATGAATCTCATTCACTCTCCCGGAGCCGCGCAATTCAAGTCTAGCCTGTTTCTTATTTTAATTTGAGCCTCGAATCAGGAAGATGGTGATATTTTCCACTGATGGAGCCCCGGCCTACAATATGATAGGCTAGCTCCTTGTTAACCAGGGCAGGGATGAATACCTCGGCTAGCATCTTGTTAATCAGGGCGAGGATGAATGCCTTGCTCAGCATCTTGTTAATCAGGGCGAGGATGAATGCCTTGCTCAGCATCTTGTTAACCAGGGCAGGGATGAATGCCTATATCAGCATCTTGTTAACCAGGGCAGGGATGAATACCTTAGATAGCATCCTGTTAATCAGGGTGGGGATGAATGCCTTAGACAGCATCCTGTTAACCAGTGCGGGTATAAATACATATATCAGCATCTTGTTAACCAGGGCAGGGATGAATGCCTCGGTCAGGTTTAGTGTGCTGGTATGGCCTCCCCGAGGAACCTGTTGGTCTGCATCAATGGTACAAAGGAGAGTCAAGGAGGCTGATCAGCACACCGTTGCCCCGGCACTATTCATTGTAATAGAGATACATTAACCTCGGCTGGTGGTGGTATAAATCTCCCTCGGGGTTATCTGTTCTCGAGTGACAAAGCCACAGGATCACGGACAATCCACCACTCACACATTCTTCATTGTATTGTTGGCCCGCTCCAGTTCCACTCATTCGAGCAATGACCACAATGCGGCCTGGACCACAGCAGAGATTAGAATTGCGATACCAAATTTATCGCTCTGATTGGTGGATTTATTTCGAGTCACACCATCTGACTCTGGTTAGGGGGTAAATTTAAAGCAAATAAGGAATGGGAAATTGTGCTCAATGATTTATATAGCAGAATTGGGAGCGCTGCTTTTGGTATATTGATCCGGGCCGGACTGGGGAAGGTCGGGGACCGAATAAACATGAGTAAATCCTACCACAGCAGAGTAGAATAATCAGGAGGAGTGAAGATCACTGATTTAGGGTGAAACAGATTTGGCAAATTACATTTTTGTGACCATATTCCATGAGAATTTAGTAAGGAAGCAATGGATGCCGGCTGATAAATCCGAGACCAGGTAGATATATATCATCGTTTGTTGTATGTCCGCCTGTCCGCTCATCTGGTGGAAAACCAATTTATAAGGTAAATAGCATGGGGGATTTGTTTAAGTGTTTCCTCTACCTCCCCCCTGTAGCCAGACCAGCCTGTGATGGCGGCAGTCTCCCACCGACTCCAGGGTACCAGACCAGTGTAGAATACAACATAAATCCGTCCACATTCTCTCATTTTGAGGACACATGCAGATGTATCTGGCTTATTTCCATCTCACCATTCTGAGAATGGATTTCCGCGGTTAACAAGCGGCGAAATGTCCGGCGTGGTATGTAAATCACAGGATTAAGAACCCCGGAGGCTGATCCCATATCTCCACGTAAATCACGCTCACTTATGTGTGTAAAATTAATTTGCTGCATTAATAGCGGCAAGTGGACCGCGTGGCGAGTGGACCCCGTGGCGAGTGGACCCCGTGGCAAGTGGACCGTGTGGCGAGTGGACCATGCGGCAAGGGGTCTGAGCTGTCCCTCATCTGGCTGGATAAGAAATTAGTCGGACAGGATATCGCCAGTGGGACCCCTGTCGTGAATGGGGTCGGTAAATTTGGTAGCCGAGACGAATATTGCACAGTCTGTATCGGGGTCACCGGGCAGTGGACCCTTTAACCATAAAGGACGATATCAGGGGTCGGGTTATTGGGCAGGAGCTCCTCATGGGGGCATGTTTTAATAATATCCCCTCCCAGTCTGACATTCCAATAAAGCGCTGGTCATTGACTACTCGGGGGCATGTCACATCATAACCTTGTGTTTGTGCGGCTATTAGAGTAATTTCCCGCCATATGTAGCTGGTTTTATGCCAAGATGTCACGCCCTGAACTTCCGCTGTCATCCCGGGATTATACTACTTAATCATTAATGTCCGCCTGGCGGGCTAGGGTGAAAGATGATAAAAGTGTTCAGACAATAGAAAAAGTCGCTGATCAGTGCTTTTGCGTACGGTAACTTTGGCCCACAGACTGACAAAAGCAGGAGGCTGTTCCTTCTCTTGCCGCAGTCCGGGCAGTGGCATTAAAGCTGCTTATAAATGGGTGAAAAGGAGGATCATTAGGGCCAGGTGAGGTTGGCCCCGGGGAGCTCTCCTACATTCTGATACAACAACAAACTCACCTCCAGCCGTCTGTCGTTAAACCGCGGTAACTATGACGGGGAACGGTAACCTGGGTAACCTGGAAGTCATGAGCGAGAGAGGAGGGAGTCTGATAAAATATGTATGATAGTATGAAGTTAGTCAGGTCACTCACCTATCGGGGAGATGGTATCAGTTGGAACTAAAGCTTGTTAGGGGACAGATCTATTGTTGTTGTCGGAACAGAATTGGCGTATATGTTTCGGAACTCGAAATGAACTCAATATCAATGCTTGTTACCTTTGCGCTTGTTTGCAGCTTACATGTAACATCATCAAGCAATAAATACCTCAAACACAGAACACACAGGTGCAATGACCATGCCCTACTCCAGGACCCGTATAATATGTATATTGTTGGTTAATAATATTATAGTCCACTTAAATAGTAATAGTGATACATGTTGCAATCACTAACCCCCATTATATGCTTCATTTAAGGACAAACATATACAACTCAATGAAAATTATTCATCCCCCACAATGGTTATAAATCAAAAGTGATTGTCAATATAGAAAATACGGGCTGATTGCTGGAGAGCTGTCAGTTTTAAACCCAGGAAATGATTCTGTGATCAATATTCTCTGCACAGCTTGATTTGTTTGTTTTAGATAGCGATTCATTACTAATGTAAACACATGGCTCCAGCTTCCTTGCCCTAAAGGCATCGAATTCCCCATCGCCTGAGGCGTCACCGTTTATTAAGTGAACTTAAAACTCAAATACCCACGATTGGTATTCACCACCGAGAGTACTCATTTACGCGTTAGGCTCAAATTTACTAATAAAACTTAGTGTTCGATAGCTTTCGAATCCGTTTGACGTCGATCAGTCAGGATGAATTTGCCGAGCTGAATGCGAGGAGTCCCTTGATTTATTGGTCGCGGTATTCAGGTAGTTTTCTGCCGATTTCAAGTGTCACGTTCAGCTTAAGTTGCAATTTCAAACTTGACATCTTTCCCCGCTCGAATCTCTAATTGATCACAAATGAAAA
>JAXGGS010389273.1:0-12587 GCA_035585475.1 Armandia brevis
AAGGAGTGCGGGCGGCAGGTGTGTTTTTTTCAGTGAAATTGGGGGCCCCAGGTTGTTGTTTTTTCTGTGAAATTAGGGGCGGCAGTTTTTTTTGTGAAACACCTAATAAAAAGAGGGGACGGGGTCGGACGTGGCCTGAGAAACAAATTTAATATGACCTTATATATAATTTCCAGTTTTTTCTAAATATTGGAGGGAATTTGAAAAGAACCTGAAATTTTATCGAGGAGACCAATGGTTGAGATTTAATTGTATACTCAGACCTGCATATTACTCAAAGCGGTTTAGTTGTATACTTACTTCAGCCAATTATAGTAACAGGATTGTTCATCACGTGATTTTATCGTAAATAGAATGGAACCCTGGCTGTTACAATCCGCTTTAGCTACAGTGTAAGATGTGTGTTCCTCGACAAGTAGTACACACGAATAGCAGATGTCAGTCCAACCGACTGGACAGCCAGCACAACAAACTGTATATTAATAAACATAGATATGAGATTAGTTCCTGCTGTTACTGGGACCTGACCTAGCAAAGTGTAGTTAGCGCGACTTCGTGCATAGTGAGCTAAGATCCGAACATAGTAAAAGGAGGAACTAACCAAGTGAAGCTAGTTAGCCACTGGAGTGTGAATTTCAGTTTATCCAAAGTGGTATTACTTTGTGTTCATGGTGTGTCAATGTGCCCTAGAAGTGCTCAAACTTGAGTTATGTTCATTCAAGCTTAGCCATTATGTGCGAACTGGCTCACTATGTGCGAACTGGCTCACTATGTGCGAACTGGCTCACTATGTGCGAACTGGCTCACTACATGCGAACAGCTCACTATGTGCGGTTCGGGGCTCACTATGATCACTTCTCACTAACTACACTTTGCTGGGCCAGACCCTTGGTATGTTTATATGCCGGTCACCTTTATATATTATATTAGAAAGGTATTTTGTCTCATGCCAGTTGTACAATTTTATATGTATAGCACCCTCTTACATTAATAGTCATTCATTATTATACAACCGAGAATGTATATGCTTATTCAAAGTAATATTTACAAACCTTGAATCATGATTAAGTGTACATATGCTGTTTTCACCAGCATATCCTTCAGTCTGAAAGTCATGTTCGCTCATGAAGGAGAAATGTTATCAACTGGCGTACTTGGAGTATCAAAATTTTCCTGGAAACCTCTGCCAGCTATTTGTTTATTTCGCGTGTCAAGTTCCCAGAATTCATCTGTTGTCTGTTGTTCTTTTCTTCACATTATGAATGCATGAATAGTTTGATGAAATATTGATGCAGAATGTTGTGTCGAAACGTTGTAGTGTCAAATTAGTTTAGTCCTAGTTTGTATCCTGTATTGTTCGTCTTATTAATATATTATTTTCGGACACATCAATGGAGTTGTTCCACAATTCTGATTATGTTTGTCAAGTTCCCAGAATGTATCTGTTGTCGATTGTTCTTTCCCTCACATTATGACGGCATGGATAGGTTTGATGAAATATTGACGTGAAGGACACCAAATTTGTTTAGTCCTATATTGTTATTATCCTGTATTGTTCGTCTTATTAATATATTAGAGACAGACCAATCAAAGGAGTTGTGGAACAACTTTATTTATTTATTGAACGAGGTCACTTGTCTAACAAGAATCGGATATTGATCATGATCAGGACATATATGAACATGACACTATCAAAAGTCTATATATTGATTTTAATATGTTGACTAGCCTTATGAGGTCAAAGGTAACACATGGAAAATAGGGCAGTGAAAAGAAAAACAATGAAACATTGGGTCACTTCGTGTTAATATCGACGAAAAATGGTGTCAGTATAGAAAAGATATATGAAAAATAGGGTCACCTCGCATTGATCTCGGCTTAAAAAAGGGTCAGTAAAGAGACAATCATCAAAAAAATGGGTTAAGTTGACAAAGAATAGAATAAGTTTCATAAAAATGTGCTAAATGATATGGTCAGTAGGATAGAAAATCGGCGAAAAAAAGGGTCAGTTGGATAGAAAATCGGCGAAAAATAGGGTCGGTATAGAGAAAATCAGCAAGAAATTGGGTCACTGTGTTAATTTCGGTCCACAATATGGTCCATTCGCGTTAACTTCAAGGGAAAATTGGGTAAGTTACATCACATATAGTGTATTGCCCTAAGGGCCGAGTCATTATATAGTAATTGGGAGGGCCATAATTTTATTTTTCAATTTATAGGGAGAGTCTTAATTATTTTTGGTAGCATATAGGGAGGGTCATAACTTTAAACAGTGATAAATAGGGAGGGTCATAACTTTTTTACAACTTTTTCACAAAAATCTAATTGGATCCAAATTTAAAAATTGTCCTACTTTGAGCTGAATTGTGAAGTTGAATAAACTAATGTTCTAGTACAACACCACATGTTAAAAACATTGATATGATAAATATTTCATTAATCAGTGATAATGATGCTACAATTGGTCATCTTGGTAATAGTAAATAAGAGTCAGACACAATGAATTATTAGAGAGTAACTACAGGAAGTTGTCTAAAAAGAATTTTTTGAGTACTTTACATACCACTGTGAGGGTCATGATTTTTTATTGGATTTTCAGAAAATTTTCTGGCTCTCCCTATTGGTAAATAATGACTTGGCCCTAAATCATTTGTACCCTGTAATATTTCAGTATTCTTTCTACCTTTTTTAATAGAACAGATCGGTCTACGGTGTGATATTGCCCTCCTTAGTAGCTAGTATACCTTGATAAACACTGCCACTGAAGTACGAAATCGTCCCCGTTAGTAGTGTATCCCGATATAGAACAAAACAAACATCGCAAATTGGTTGGCACCGCTAGTTCGGATGAATAAGAACAGCATAAGAATCTCGATTAAATCCTAATCAAAATATAGATAAATGATGTTTTAAAAGAAATCTCCAAAATCAATAAAGGACATGTACAGAATATGTTTAAAAATGTGTTGCCAGTGTTGTGTCGCCAGTAACCCTGTCCCTAATTACATTTTGCCATTTTCCCGCGGTTCCAATTCTCTTTTAACAGAGACATTGATCATTTCCGGGATGAGTCTGGGACACGAAAAATGTCACTGAAAGGGTATAGACGTGAATTTCTAAAAGTTTGCCACAGTTTTAAATGTGCCGACTGTGTACAATTCTGCTAATATTCGGATTGTCCCGTCTCAGAATCCGCCGATTCGCCCCAGAACTCCCGAAAACGGGTCCCAAACTTTTCGCTTAGCGAAATTCTATATAGATAGACCAAAATGTAAAAGTTAGGTGCCACAGTGAACGCAAAATTTATTAAACAAATTGTGATATTAAAAAGCATTTTCCTTGCACTGAGTTAAACAAAAGGACAATCCTTTACTTAACTAAAATCGGGTATTTTGTTTATGCTATTTTGGTATTAAGTTATTCAGGCAAATTAACACGAGTCCGAGATATTATACTTTATTTAACACGCGATCATTGACAAAAGTACAACATGTGATGTGTTCAGAGGCTTCTGGCTTAGTGACGGTAATTAAAATTAAAATGAAAAGTTACGTTAGAATATTGCCGGTTACTTCCGGGAATCACTTGACAGAGATAGGATGAAATACAGCCAATTACGTTAATCCGCCGGGAGTAACATCTGACTGGTGCAGGTCACTCAGGTGCGGTGTGGCAACCACGCTGTGACAAACACCGGACAACAATTTCGGCATAAACAAAGACGCACACATGATAAACAATAATATCTTAAACAAACACAGTAAACTTTATTGTTCAACAGTTTATTGGTCTGTTACACTGTTCTTTGTAAGTGTTAAAAAGTTAGTTATAACTATATATAATGCCTAATAGGCAATAATCATTTTAACCTAAATTAGTAGACCTAGTCAATATGCAGTAAGGACACCAAATTATAATTATATATTGACAACTTGTTGCCTTTATCATATTGGTCTGATTTATGAGATTTATAATATTGTCTGAGGTTTGTTTACATTTACAAGTAGTTAGGTATGAATTATTTAAATAATGTACTCGATTATGTGGATAAGGACTGATAAAGTAACTGAAAGTGAAGTTTATTATAGAACATGCAGTGTAATGTTTACACTCTACGACTATATGTGTCGAACTGATTTGAATTAGCTGATCATTAGGATTCGAGATTCCAGCAAAATATATAATAGAGATAATTACTAATTAGCTATTGGTCATTAGGTTATCCTAGTTGTCACATGTTAATTATGGGGCGCACGCTTATTGTGTACAAGGTGCATGTTGATCAACTGTAACGGTGCGTTAAGGGCATCTAAACTATTCGTAATGACAAATATTAGTGTCTTACATCAAACATGTCATTATATTTCTAACACATACAATATTGAATAGTATAATACAAAATACATTAAACCAGCCACTCTGACATGTATAGAAAACCTGGTGACAACCGATGTCTCCGCTCAACTATTAAATTTTGCAATTAAAAATTATTTAGTTATGTGTGATATATCTTTAATACGAGATATATTTGCGGATAAAGTCTAAATGAACCTTTTTAAGTCATACTAGGGATGCCTTATGTTATGCTAACCTTAAAAAAGCATAAGTTTCAGTGAATAGGCAATGATTCATATACTTGTGAACTATTGCTGGTTGAATGTTTTACTGTTCATACCGCCGCCAAGTAAACACAAATGTATGAAGTCCAATCTAAGTGTAAAAGAGAAGATTTCTATGACATTGTGTTTTGACAACAGTCGCTGATGCGCAATTCTATTTATCATGGATATCAAAGTAAACAAGACAAGCTTTGATCGATGTACTTTCAATCAAAATACCAATCCCTCATGCGGTGAAATATATATTTATGTCAATATAGTAAACTGACAGTACATTGTCAGTTTATCAAGTGCACATTTCAATTTCAATAGAGACTACGATCTGTAAAATAAATAAAGGTTCAAATATTATTTGAGGTTTGAAAGAAAGACTTAGTTATAGGTACTTGCTGACTGGGATTCCACTGACAAGCTTCAATAATATGCATGCACGATCAGTTGTTATTTCTTATAGCTTGTATTTGATATTGCTTTCACAACTAAGCACAGTAACACACATTAATCGGGGTTTTCCTGAAATTACGGTATGTGTTACCAATTATTGGTTGCATTATTTTAGGAACTTGGATAACAAAAATAATGTGTAATTGGTTTTCATTCAAGTTTACTCTTAAATTGATTTATTTACTTGAACAAATTCAAGGGACTAGCAACCAGCAGAGTATTTCTGAATCTGTGGTATGCGATGCAGTCTATTCTTCGCCTTATTAAGGAATTCGTTCACCGGGTACCCGGTGTTTGCATGAATTTAAGTTATTCTCTTTAATGTCTTTGTGACTGCAGATGTGCAGTATAAATTTGATATGTCCAGGAACATATGTAAAAACGATTATCATTGTCATTATATTCGATTGTACTACGTTTCATGAATTAATTAGTCTTCTGTTATAATAATACGATGTTATATTACTTGTCGCGACTGGAACCGAGATTAAACTAACTACACAGTTGGGCGCTCTTATCAATAGCCCGCTAATTATCGCTTGTATGATTACACAATAATTGATTGTTTGACACGCATGTTGGGAGCGAGGTTTCGTGGCATTCTCGCCATAAAGGTATTAAATTACAATATTTGATAAATAATTACAACCAGATATGTATCAAGATGTAGAGCAATTGTTTGTCAGTAATTAGACCCTGTAATTATGTCAACGATATACACAACGAAGGAAATGGAATAAAAGAACGCTGTAATTTTCGTTATCGCTCACGATGACCCGTGTTTATTAAACAATGTTGTATTTTTCAATTTTTTATAGTTTTACGTCATGGAATAATTCGACGTCCTTTTAGTCTAATTTGCGAGTTATTCTTAAGTTCGCATACTTTAGGCATTCTAAAGGCTTTTTCTAGGCGACTGAAATGGTAGTTCTATTTCTCACCTGCAAAGAGGACGAGGTTATCATGGTTTTAGAGGAAACAGATGTTCTAAGAAAAAAATCGTTAGATGCGTACAATTCCGGAAAAATAAATGGATGGGAGGTACATGTACATCTAATGAGCAATACGTACTTCTTGTAATTTAAAACTAGATTATGCCAAATAAACCATTTATTTAAAACTTTTTGTCCACAGCTAGATTTCAGTTTTATTCGAGTCTCCTTGATATCTGAGAGAACTAGAATTGCAATCTGCAAAGTAAAAAAAAATGATGAGATTCGGGTTTAAGCCGGAATTAATTAACAATTGGACTCTTATGCGAAACTGGCTCTGTATTACAAACTAAACTTGTTTACACCCGTGTATTTGATAATTTGATACAATCAATAGATAGCCCAATTTTAACTTATCCCTAGATAAGGGTTGGGAATCAGTGTTTCGTGTATTCGTGGAGAGTGATGGATGTCTGCGCCGATGGAGATATCTAGGTCAGCTACTGATTGGGGAAGTGAGACTCCACAATATACCTCCGAATATTACAATGGCTGACGAGAAATTGCTGTACATTCTACAAATGTGGCGAGAGAGCAAAGGGAAGCGCGCCAGCATACAGCAGTTATGTAAATACTTACTACGACTGAATCTAAAAGCAACATCAGGTGAGTTATCAAATTGAAAGCAAGCATGCACACTGCTGGAAATCACCTTACTGATGACCTACCTAAATTTGTGTTTGAATAATTGTAATGCGTTTCTTTCACATTTAGAGAAAGTCATCGCAACTGCTGGTTATAAAACAAATCGTCCCTTAAATCATCAAGGGGAAGGCCGACTTAGACCAAAACCTGGCCCTCAAATATGACGATCCACGTATAATGGGACTTGTAGGTGTTCTGATCATTCATGAAATGGACGTTTATCCGAATTTAATGCGTACATCTTAACCCAAACTACTTTAAAAAGACGCATAAAATAGAAATGACTATCTGCATAATGCTGCAGAGACTCAAATCGTATAGACTACGCATAAGAGGTAACAGTGAATTGCGATTGAAAGTTGTAATAATATACGTGCTACGGCGCAATTATAGAAATGAACTTATCTGTGTTTAATTTGGAATTATCTCAGTATTTTTATCAAAAGGACTTTGTACAGCTAAATAAATCATACACCGTTTGAGACAACAACGGCCTTTTATAATTTATAATTACTTGATTTAAAAACAACTTTACCATATGTAGACAACCCTCTATAATTATATGCAAATGTCCAATTACACGAAACTGCAGCCTGTCCGATTACCTGTTGTATAATTCAACACTATTGTCTCAATCTCAGAATTCAACTTGTATAAACTGCTTAATCCCACATCACCTTTACTACTTGGCGGATAGTTACAGATTAGACATCTGGAACTTTACTACTTGTCTAACAATTTCACGAGAGGGAAAAACAAGATATATTGGTGATGTGTCCATACTTAATTAGTTCAATATAATCAAGTAATTAAACCAGTTTGGGTGTGAGCACAGTTGTATGTGTCCACGTACAATCATGGGCGTGGGTGAACGTAATCTGACATGGACAGTTAAGTTGAAATGTTGAAAAACTGAAATCTGTTATTTATCCTGAACTATCCATTTCAACAAGTTTCATTGGATAGCTTTTATATGTTGGGGAATAAAAGGATATAGGCTGATCTTTCTGCCGAAAGCAGGATCCTCACGTTGAACTGAATATTTCCC
Organism: Armandia brevis; assembly: GCA_035585475.1. Classification (NCBI taxonomy): domain Eukaryota; kingdom Metazoa; phylum Annelida; class Polychaeta; family Opheliidae; genus Armandia; species Armandia brevis. The sequence continues at coordinate 7,749 of JAXGGS010389273.1, forward strand.
AAAGACCCAACCACATCTGAAACATGATGTGTCATTCATTGATATATTTATAATTCATTAACACCGAGTACGTCGGCACTAGTGTAAGATGAGCGGCTGATGACCCGTACTCAGTTGTGTGCTGATCAGTCGCTCACCATGGTAATTGGCAACTGTCAACACACTAGGCAGATAAACAAGGAGAGTGCTCGACACAACCGAGAAGCATTGTCAAGCGAACGGAATGACCACTGCATTCGTGGAGTAATCAGGCGACAAGATTCAACTTCAAGGAAACACATGCTGACCGCGACATGATTGTACGGACTGAGGTACACTTTGGGAATATCGGTGAGCGGCACCATACCTGTGGGCTCGGGCCAGGTATAAAGATGGCGCTCTTTCTCCCGTGTGACGCTCTGTAGTTGACCCACAACTGTACAATATTATGTACCTGATTTACTAAATAAACAAGGAGAGTTGAGTTAATCAAATCAAGCTTTATTGTATGTTGTAAACAGAACCCAGAATACTTCACTAGTACGGTATGTACTGGGAGGCCAGTATAGTAATACATTCATCAACAAAATGATGAATTTGCATTATTATATATGTTTCAGTCTCATTTAAAAATAAGACAAAACAAACAGACTACTGGTATACATGGGTTTTTGTTTTAGTAAGTTAGTTTAGTAAGTTTAGTAGTCAAAATTGACTTCAATTTACCATTAATTGTGTTCATCTAAATTACCTTTACTATGATGGAAAGTAGTCTCATTAGGGATACCCACGAAGTAATGGAAATAAGCGAAACACACAGGATCTACTGCTAATGTGTCGGAAATTATTTTATATTGATCCTCGCTACTATCTATCTCGCCATTTCAAGTTGTAAATGATAACTGTATGCTGCATTTTGGAAACTCGAAGGCGCATATCGTATCCACGTATGTGCCTATAAGGACCCATTTGAGATGTAGCAGATTTCTAGGCGGTGGTAACTCGTCCCTTCCTCCTCCCAGAAGCCCCTCCGAGATGACCCGTGTGCTGGTGGTAAGAATACGATTTACACTCGGTCAGAGAGACGCACAGCAAAGCGCAATCTTCCTCTGTGACCTGCTCAGAGGTCGTGACCTTCCTATCTGTACATGCTGACAACAAAGGTCGCGTCCGGATGAAACCAACTTTAACAGACATCCGCTCTGAATGACAAGGTCAAATATTAAATATTGAGCATGTTTGTCTAATATAAGTGGTGATTGGTTTAATGATTCATGTATAAACAAGTCCATGAGAGTGTAAATAGTGAACATTAAATTAATCCATAATTCTAACATTGCCTGTGCTTATTGTTTATATTTTCTATGAATAGAAAATTAGTGAACAAATCAATATAAAAACATGGCACAAGGTGCTATAGTATATAGAAATGCAAACCTAGAGCATCGATATTAATGCAAAAATTTAGAATGCGTTTATGGCATTTCAATTTTGCACATCTCGGTTGTAAATCTAAAATCGAGTTAATCCTATTTGAATTACCTAAATATTTACTATGGAACTTGTTTGGTGAAGATTGTATACGAAAGGGATGGACATGTACCACTTTGTGACGTCTAAACACATTACCCACCCGTGTCGGTTGTGTTTTGCGGCTTCTCACAGAGATAGTTGTAGTTTCCCGTCTCTGGTTTGTCCGTCCAGAGGTTGTAGCCGGGCAGAGTTTTCTGTCTACGTTTGATGACAACAGCTGACGACGTCCCGGGTTCCCCGTTAGGTTCTTCATCAGCCCACATACTCCAGTCTTCAGGGGAGCTGTCTGACCAGTAAAATGTGTTCAGACACGTGTCTTTAGCCAATCAGATCCACACATACCAGGTAGCTCTCATGTCACTGTCAAAAACGGTTTAATCATTTAGATCAGTTACACAGTTCAATGCGTATAATGTCTTTGTTAAGTGACTTAAACATTTGGGTCTAATATAATCAATACACAATTTAAATATTATAGTTTTAGCTTCTCTCGCTAGATAATCCAGTCTGTGACGGATGCAGATATAATTTCATAAACACAACAACATGACCATATGTCATGTCTGAAGATGCCTGGTGAAGAGGTTGTGGCAGGTTAGTTGTAATCAGTTATAATACAATTTGACAGGCCAATTTGAGAAGCTATTAATAAATAAGTTCTTAGCTTATATAAAACCAAGTTTTGGAAATCCTTACTCCAGGTACAAAATGAGTACCACAATTCTGGTCTTCTTGAGAGTTGATTTTGGACAGATAAGATCCTTCCTTCCTGCAATTTTCTGTCGCTTGTGTAAAGTTGGTCGGTGTAGCAGGTATTTACCACAGGTCGCTTGCCAGGCACAATCGACTAATATCAAATATATATCAAAAAATAGACTTGATATACGAGTCATAATCTATCTTTGTCAGCATTTGATTTTAAAGTATATAGATCTCGAACAGCTATAATAATATGTAATTTTATAGCGATGAACAACATGTATCTAAATGATGTATGGGAATCAATCTTTCTAAAATGTTCGGTTTGATATATGCCAATCTAGAGATATATAGATATGTTTATGAAACGATGCAGATATATACCTGGCTGTAGCTGCGAAAGTGTTCCAAAAGCCAGCACACACGACACATATGCCATCAACATTGTGTATGATATGCTGTCTACCTGTGGCGGAGAGAGCAGTTAGAAAACAGTTTATATCGAGGTAGTCCAGGTCCTAATGACTGATCGTGGATCAGACTAATGATATATATGCCAAACACTTACCTGTGTGTCTATCTGCAATCAACAGGAGATCAGTGTAGATATTGATAAGCAAAAATTTTGATGTAAAAGTGGCACATTTATTTGTTTAGTTGGACAAGGCATTGATTATTTGCAATTCTCCTTTTGTAGGACCAATACTAATGCACCACTGCTTAACTTCAGATTATTCTAATGGCTTATCCGACAATTAGGACAATATCATATTCCCTTGGAGGCCAACAATATTTGTACATCCACATCTTTCCGGGTTAGTGATCACAAATATCCAGCACATCTAAATAAACAATCTATTGCAGCTTCAGTAAGTATTCACTCTTAGCTTCCAGTTTCAAGATTTTAATTGGCGACGTGCATACAGCTTTCCCTGCTTAATTGATAGCACTAATATTTTAGCCAAGTCGTTGTTATTGCATTGGATAACTTTCCATCTCTAGAGTCTCCTTCCTTGCATACACTTAATTTCGCTATAAGAATTAAAATCCCTTTCTTGTTTGGGAAACTAATGAAATCCGTGATTAGGCAAATCAATGTGACGACTTTATTTACACACAGATACACATACAGACATATTTGATGCTGCATGTTGTCTTGGAAAATTTGAAGAAAACAAAATTCGTGAAACATTTCTTGTCGACTTATTTACTCGCGACGAGTCATTAATATCAGAGAACAACTCGACGACGTTCTCGAATAATGATCCTCTGTTATTGGGACTTTATTAAATGTCTATGCGGTTTAACTACAAAATAGAGAGAGAGAGAAACAAATGTAAATATCTCCCCATTCATACATGTATACGACTTTTACAAAAACCCAGCGCAGCTCAGATTTACAAATATCTTTAACAAGTGTATATAATGATAACAATCTATGACAATAAAGGTATATCTTACCATGTTGGGACAAGAATGACGCGTCTATGTATCCGTAAATACAACAAAATAACTCCTCAAACCGAAGCAAGCATCAAACAAAGTTGATCTTCTGTCTAAAAATACCACATCAAGGGGTTCCCAACACAAGGGATCCTTCATTCAGCGTTAGTCCCTTTAAAGAGCGTTTAGTTTTTCATATATGTCATACTACTGTATGCTTACGCTACTTAATCGAAACATTTATCAAAAACACATACGCTCTCCGCGTAACACTGCTTGTATTTTAATATGTGTCATTATCCAGGAGACACTTCTTGTGTCAATACCCACAACAAAAAGTGATAAACATGACCAGCCCCAGCTTTATTTTATCTAACGATTACAGAGACAATACAATGATAAATACATGCAAACACAGAGACCTACTGTATTATTTACTGAATTTGCATTTGTTTTTACATGTTCTTTCTTGGTAACAGTGATAAAGGACAAACCTTATTTATTGGGCTGTTATATTTGAATCTCATTTCTTTGATTCATTTTGACAATGATGCTTAATTCATTACTTATCAGCAACATTGGTTGTCCTATTTACACCACTGTCGTTACATATATTGTTAATTATATTATCCAAAGTCCACTTAATTCATTCTTGTTGAGTCAGTGCGGAAATTAATACCAAATTAAATCATGAATATCAGTAATATATAATTAAAGACCGTTTATTTTGATTGTCATACAAAGCATACAGAATATTTAAAAAAAATAACAATCTGGGTATTTGTCTCTTTCATCTACAGCTTGTAAACAGGGGATGAAGAAAAACACACGATTCGCATTTTAACCAAAACAATTATAAAACTGTGATGCAGCAAATATCTAGTGACGAATTCAGGAAAAATATCTAAATGGAATCATTTTTTGTTTTTCAAAATGAACTAGAAGTCATAGAAGTCATTCTCTACCAATTCGACAAATTTGTTACTTTATCATAAAAAATTTGGATCGACCACCGTTTGTTTCTACTGTAGACAAACAATACCGAATAAATTCACAATCTTATTATTAATTCACATATCTATATCACTTCTTGTATAATTAATTATTTGTGGAATATGTACATCCTGTGTCTAGATTTTCAATTCCGGATGACAATAGGCCAGTCCTTCACCTAACCATCTGTCA